>JACRUU010000007.1:6228121-6245621 GCA_030449085.1 Kryptopterus vitreolus
GTAGATCCTGCCAAAGTCTGTGCATATGCATTAGGGTGTACCACAAGGTTCTGATGTAGGCCCTGTTTTGTTTTTCCTAAATGGCGTACATGCTTTGATCCTGTGCTGAAAAGCAGCACAAACGAATGATTATGAAGTATTCTCCTTTACAACTTTTTCTACTACACAGTCACAGAATTCACACGAATCCGTAATTACTCCATTGCGCATTTTATCGCTTCTTAAAAGTCGAACACGTGTTTTCGTCAGTCAAGGCCCCGGAGGTTTTGCTCGTAAAACAAAAAAAAAAAGGACGCGTCGGAACATGAAAGCGCCGTCGATGAATTAGTGCTGACACACAATGCGTGTTGGAAGAAACAAGCCCCTCAGGCGCGACACGTGCTGAACTCCGGCTTGCTGTCTGAGCATGTCGACCAGGTGAACTCATCCTCCAGCAGACTGCGGTCACGTTTCACGTGCAGGGGAACATCTGCACAGCCGCCAGCTCCGTTTTCAGTTTTCCGGAGGCGTTGCCGAGTCGTGCGTGACATGCAGGCTCCCAAGTGATGTCATCAGCAAACCATAATGCTCAGTAATCTCAGAGGAGAGCCTTTATAGCCTTCCTTACTTCCAGTCTTAATGATTCCCTGAACAATGGCCCCAAAATGGACACTTATTTTTATGATGTCCCCAGATTATGAGGGCTCCCAGGGATGATGACATCACCTCATGTCCTCTCAGGTTTCAACCTCAGTCCTATTGTGGTATTAAAGATTTACCATAGAGCTCATTAGATCATTTCTCTCACACCACAGCAATTTGCCCGCACAGTTCGGGTTTTTCTTTTCTTTTTTTTCTTTTCTTTTTTTAAACAGTAATTTTTTTATCCATTTATAGTTACAATTTCTTATCACCTCTAAGGCATTTTTTTAGCTCCTTCACTTTCTCTTGAAGTTATCAAGAACTGCCCCTGAGAAACCGTATAAGCCTTTTATTTATTTATCTTTCATAAAGTCATAAAATATGTACAATTAAAAAAAAAAATCTATGCTGATCAAAATGCTAATTTAAAGCCTCTATGCAAAAATAAAAAGCAACTAATAAATTATGGGGGAAAAAATAAAAACAAATAAACCCTGGCAAACGACTGCATAATGAATTACATTAATTACCCAATATACAGAAATAATAAGACTCCCAAAAAAAGTATATATAATATATTGCATATAGACTGCACAGCAATAATAATAAAAAAAGGTATTGCATATATACTGCACAACAAAAAGGGTCTAATTGGAGTGTTTGTGTGTTGGTGGTTGTGGTGTTGAGGTGTGTGTGTGTGTGTGTGTGTGTGTGTGTGTGTGTGTGTGTGTGTGTGTGTGTGTGTGTGTGAGAGAGAGAGAGACAGCAGCCTCAGGATTGGCACGAGGCAGAGGGAGCACCAGAGTGCACTTCTCACCGAGCTTACTGCCAAGAAGGGATCACTTCTAAAGGATTCCACTGTGAAAGAAATGAGACTGAATGAACACACACACACACACACACACACACACACACACACACACACACACACACACACACACACACACACACGCGCGCCCATGAACAAGCTTTCATGACACACACACTCAGACCGAGTCACTCTTACACGTGTATACTCATTGTTGCTGATGCAGATTAGGTAAGCAGAGCCAGATCATCTCCTCTCTCCTGTGGTACATTACCTCACTTATGGAGAGTAATGACTGGAAAACTTTCACCAGAACACACACTCACACACACTATTGTCCTCACTTGTCCTATCGGAGTTGTATGTGTGTGTGTAATGTGTGTGTGTGTATGTATATGTATATGTATATTAATATATATATATATAAGTATATATCTATATATTAGATATATATATCTATATATATATATATATATATATATAGTATATATATATGTATATATATATATATATATATATTATGTATATTGATATATATTGATATATATATATATATATATGGCATATATCATAACTTTATTCTGACTAATATAAATATATTTCATGGTACGTCCCTTTCAATGAAAGTAATCACAATGTCATATAGAATAATATCTCACAATGGTCACAGAAATAATTTTTTTCTTTAATCTGACAAAAGTAATAATAAATAAAAATTCTATAAATGTTAACCAATGAAAGTCAGACATTGTTTTTCAACCATGCTTCAAAAGCTGTCAACTAATTATGTAACAAAAATAAACTGATGAAACTCATGGTAGAAAACACAGGCCTGAAACAGGCATGGATAAAATGTGGTACCCCTAAAAAACACAGGAAAATAATGACCAAAAGGGACATGTTAATTGAAGGTGTGTCCACTAATTAGCATCACAGGTGTCTACAACCTTGTAATCAGCCATTGGGCCTATATATATGGCTCCAGGTAATCACACTGTGTTGTTTGGTGATATGGTGTGTACCACACTCGACATGGACCAGAGGAAGCAAAGGATAGCTGTCTCAAGAGAAAGAGATGTCTCAGAAAGAAAATTATAGACAGAAAGAAAATTATAGACAAGCATTTAAAGGTAAAGGCTGTTAAAGGTAAAGGCTAAGACCATCTCCAAGCAACTAGATGTTCCTGTGAGTACAGTTGCACATATTATTCAGAAGTTTAAGATCCATGGGACTGTAGCCAACCTCCCTGGTGGCCGCACGTGGCCGCAGGAGGAAAATTGATGACAAATCTAAGAGACGGATAATCCGAATGGTAACAAAAGAGCCTAGAAAGACTTCTAAAGAGATTCAAGGTGAACTTCATGCTCAAGGACATCATGTCAGATCGCACTAAGTCATCAGTTTGAGTCAAAGTCCATCCACATCGTTGTTTGAGCGTAAGTTTGAGCCAAAGTACATGGGAGACGACCAAGGAGACGGACCAAGGAGGACCATTGTTGAAAACGAATCATAAAAAAGGAAGACAAGACTGGAATATGCCAAACTGTTGACATGTTGACAAGCCACAAAGCTTCTGGGAGAATGTCCTGTGGACAGATCAGCTGAAGTTTTTGCCAAGGCACGAAAAAATGAAGTTCAAGTTTTTGCCAAAAAATGAAGCATATCAAGAAAAGAACACTGTCCCTATGGTTCTCTGTTATGAAGCTTATCTGGGCTGTCACTGTCTGCCTACTGTGCACAGGGTGTTTGAATCTGTGGCAGGGTACAATGAAATCTGTGCAAGACATATCTCAAGACTATCAAGAACTTCTAGACTAGAAATGTACTAGCCAGTGTCAGAAAGCTTGGTCTCAGTCGCAGGTCATGGGTCTTGCAAAAGGACAATGCAACAGGACAATAAAAACACCCAAGACCCAAAACACACAGCTAAAACACCCAAGAATGGCTAAGAGGAAAAAATTGGACTATTCTAAATTGGACTATTCTAAGCAGTGGCCTTCTATGAGCCCTGATCCTTTGGAAGGAGCAATGAAACCTATTGAGCATCTTTGTCTGGAAGGAGCTGAAACATGGCAAAAGGCACCTTCAAACCGGACACAACTGAGAGTTTGCAGTTTGCCAAAATACCTGCTGAGCTGAGAGTGGGCCAGATGTCTGCTGAGACAGTTACAGGAAGCGTTTGATTGCAGTGATTGCCTCAAAAGGTTGCGCAACAAAATATTAAGTTAGGTGGTACCATCATTTTTGTCCATGCCTGTTAGGGGTACCATCATGAGTTTATTTTTTATTTTTTTACATAATTCTGTTGAAGCATGGTTGAAAAACAATGTCTGACTTTCATTGGTTAACATTTATAGAATTTTTATTTATTATTACTTTTGTCAGATTAAAGTTATTTCTGTGACCATTGTGACTTTTTCTTTCATTGACCAAAGGTACCAACAATTTTGTACCAACGTCTGTATATATATATATATATATATATACATGTGGTGTGTGTATAATTAATATATATAGATCTGTATATATATCAATCATCTATATATATATATCTATATAGATATATTTTTGTATATATATATCAGATCAACCGCGCTATATATATATATATATATAGTATATATTATATATATATATATATGCTAACGAAGGCTAATCTGGTTTGTGTAACCTCTTTCGTCTGCTCCCAGTAGGGGGCGCCACAGCGGATGATCCACGTATTTTTGGCTTGGCACATATGCAGATCAACCGCTGTGGTGCCCCCACAGGCGTCCCCTTTATTCTGGCTGCCCTTCCTAATGCAACCCTCCCCACCCCATTTATCCGGGCTTGGGACTGGCACTAGGAAGGCACTGGTTTGTGTAACGCTCAAGAGCTCAAGATCCACCGTGACTGTCCCGAACAGTTTACACTATAGCACTTGAATTATAAACTGTACCATTTTCACTTAAGATGGATTTACAGTTTTGGCTTAACGCACTGGTGTTTTGCGTTCATCCAAGACACTGGTGTGCGTTCTTTTCATTATTGATTATTATTGTTTATATTGATTAGTTGTCGCTGCTCTAATACTCTCATTGGTTTGTGCTTTGAGGTGCACATTGTAGCACATTTGTTATACTGCTGTGAATCCGGTCCGCAAAGAGATAATGACATGGGTGACTGTAGTGATATGAGAGTGAGTGAGTTAATAAGCCCTCTAGCCAAAAGTTTATTTTTAATTACTCATTTTACTGCCCTTGGAGTTTCCTTTGTTGTTGTTTTGTTTGTCCAGTATGCAAACAGGAAGGTGTGGACTCCAGAGCATCAGATTTCTATAGGCTTCTTTTTGAGCATCCCATTTCACATTTAATCTCGTATAATACCCGCCACTCCTGTGATATCGGAAGTTTTGGAGATTGGTGCTCACTCAGCAAACAGGATGTTGGTCCAGTACTGATGTAGGTAAAGTGAGGCCACTCTTTCCCCTCCAAACTATGCAGAGTGAATAGTCATGAAGCTGGCGTGTGTGCACATGCGCATCGTAATACAAATAGAATTTGATGCAAAGACCTCTGATAGAATTGTGTGCCATCTATGTTTGTCGAAGTACCACACATGGCTTAAAACATCCGTCTGTCCAGGACTTTGTCCATATAGTTTCACTACTCCAGAATATTAGTGCAATAAAAATAGGTTTTTAAATGATTTATCTCAGATAAAAGAGTTAATAAATACAGCATCGTGTCAAAGGAGTGTTTTGCGATTCCCCTTGCAGTAAAGCCCATGTACGACTTCACTGATCATCTACGGGTTTTAAAGAGATCTCGTGCTGATGACTGTTTTTGTTTTGTAGTAAAGGAAAATGACGTTGGGGGTCATTACATTTACATTTACATTTACATTTACATTTGCGGTATTTAGCAGACGCCCTTATCCAGGGCGACGTACAGGAAGTGCTTTAAGTCTCGATCTAAGGATAAGATTTAATCAAGAAAGGTTAATACAAACTCAAGTACACAAGAATAGACAGTTGCCTTTTTTTTTTTTTTTTTTTTTTAAATATAATGGATTTCTGGACAGAAGGAGATAAAAGAGAATAAAAGGAATGTTAGGATAGGGTGTTGTTTGGAAGAGGTAGGTCTTCAGTCGACGTTTGAATGTAGACAGTGTCTCCGTTGTTCGGACCTCCAGTGGAAGTTCGTTCCACCACATCGGTGCCAGAACAGAGAAGAGCCTTGAGCTGGTCTTACCTTTTACCCTGAGAGACGGTGGAACCAGACGAGCAGTGCTGGACGCTCTCAGGCAGCGAGGTGCAGTACGGGAGGTGATGAGGTTGCGGAGGTAAGATGGTGCAGATCCATTTTTGGCTTTGTAGGCGAGCGTCAGTGTTTTGAATCTGATGCGTGCAGCTACAGGAATCCAGTGGAGCCAGCGCAGCAGTGTCGGTGGTGCGAGAGAATTTAGGCAGGTTGAACACGAGTCGCGCAGCTGCATTTTGAATCATTTGCAGTGGACGAATAGCGTTCTGAGGTAGACCTGCCAGCAGAGAGTTACAGTAGTCCAGTCTGGAGATGACAAGAGACTGAACCAGGACCTGAGCAGCCTGTGTGGATAAAAATGGTCGAATCCTTCTGATGTTGTAGAGAAGGTGAACGACAAGAGCGAGAAACGTTAGAAATATGGGAAGAGAAAGATAATTGATTGTCTATAGTTACCCCGAGATTACGAGCAGTGGTGGAGGGAGAAAGTAGAGGAGTTATGGAGAGTTATGCTGAGATCC
Source organism: Kryptopterus vitreolus (assembly GCA_030449085.1). Taxonomy (NCBI): domain Eukaryota; kingdom Metazoa; phylum Chordata; class Actinopteri; order Siluriformes; family Siluridae; genus Kryptopterus; species Kryptopterus vitreolus. The sequence continues at coordinate 6,234,313 of JACRUU010000007.1, forward strand.
TGACCAGGAGATGAATCACATGGGATCACCAGCAGTTCCGTTTTCTTCGGGTTGAGTTTCAGCTGTTGAACGCTCACGAACCGATGTCAGATAGACAGGCTGATATTCTAGCAGACACCGTTTTATCTGATGGAGGGAAGGAGAAGATTAATTGAGTGTCATCAGCATAGCAGTGATAGTCAAATCCATGAGAGGAGATGACTTTACCGAGAGAAAGAGTATAGAGTGATCATATAACCTTTAGTAGTTTGAACAGACGCCCTTATCCAGAGCTATCAACAACGAATTAACTACATTTTAAATTATAGAATCTCACTGGTGCTTTTTAGGTCTCCATCTATAGCCAGAGCGAATGAGTGCTTTAGGTCTCCATCTAAGGATAAATTCATTCAGGTATGATTTGATTTCAAACTTAAGGTACACAATAAGCATAGACAGTTGAGTTTTTAATGTTTTCCTGGACAGTTAGGAGGAAGAAGTGTTATTATGGGGTGTTGTTGGAAGAGATCGGGGTCTTCAGTCGTGGTTTGAAGATGCAGTCAGTTGTTGTTGTTGTTGTGGGGACGTCCAGGGGAAAGTTCATTCCACCACCTCGGTACCAGAACAGAGAAGAAGAGGCCTTGAGCTGATCTTTAGCTCTTCCCCTGAGAGACATTGGTGGAAGCAGGCGAGCAGTGCGCTACGGGACGCTGACGAGACCATGAAGGTGCAGATCCATGTTTGGCGTTTATAGGCGAGCGTCAGTGTTTATGAATGTGATGCGTGAGAAGTCAGTGGAGCGAGTGCAGCAGTGTCGGGGGGGTGAGAGGATTTAGGCAGGTTGAACACATGGTTGAATCGTTTGCAGTGGACGAATAGCGTTCTGAGGTAGAAGCTGCAGCAGAGAGTTACAGTAGTCCAGTCTGGAGATGACGAGATACTGATCCAGGACCTGAGCAGCCTGTGTGGATAGAAACGCTCGAATCCTTCTGATGTTGTAGAGAAGGTGTCGATAAGAGCGAGTGACGTTAGAAATATGAGAAGAGAAAGATCATTGATGGTCCATAGTGACACCGAGATTGTGAGCAGTGGTGGAGGGAGAAAGTAGAGAGTTATGGAGAGTTACGCTGAGATCCTTATCAGGACATGAATCACACGCGATCACCAGCAGTTCGGGTTGAGTTTGAGTTGATGAACGCTCATACACAAAAGCTCTGTCTGATAGACAGGCTGATATTCTATTAGACACTGTTGTATCTGATGGAGTGAAGGAGAAGGAGTTGAGGGTCATCAGCATAGCAGTGGTAGTTAACTCCATGACAGGAGATGACTTCACCAAGAGAGAGAGAGTATAGAGTGAGGACCAAGTACTGAGCCCTTGTGGGACACCAAGTGGTGAGTCTGCGTGGGGCAGATGTAGATCCTCTCCAATTTCTGTCCTCGTCAGTTCACACAGAGAAGATCCAGATGATCTGAAGTAGCAGGTTGTTGTGTGGAGTGAAGACTCGGGTTCATTTGAGACTACATAGTCGTATCATGCTGCCAAGATTTATGTTATTTCACACACAAATCCCCCAAAAAATGATAGATTTTGGTTTTCTGGTGGAACAGAACAGGGTAGAGACTTCCCTACACCAAGCAAGGCGTATATCATTACACACTCCTGCAGGTGCAGTGAGAAACGTCACGGGCTAATCTGAGTCATGAGAAACCAGGAGTCTGCTGAGGTCATCGTTAATGGTTTACTTTTCCAACAGTTGTAGAAAAGTCCTCACAAGCGGCTAATTTGTGTGTTTGAGTGTGTGTTACAGTGATGCAAGACAGGAAGGGAATCTTCTAGAGCACTGGTCCCCAACCTTTTCTGTACCGCGGGCCGGTTTAATGTCTGACAATATTTTCACGGCCCAATCTAAAGGTGTAGCTTATAAAAACGAAATAAAATGACAAGATCGGTATTAAAAGCTGTTGTGTTTTCTCTACTATAATAATAATAATTTTACCATGGGGTGCTTGCTCTCGCCTCATTTAAAGAGCCGGTCACCGCATATTACCCACAGCGGGTTTGGTGCGGGAATCACCTGTGGTGATAAATCCATATTTTAAATATGTTTATTGATACTGCCTGTTAAAGGCAGCGTTCCCTTTTTTAGCGGGTGTGGGTTCCTCGTCTGTCCCTTCATTGGACCGTTTCCCCTTCGCAAAGAAACCATCTAAAGAAGTTTGTTTTTTGCTCAGCTTGGGATTAAATATAGCGGGATGTATCACGTGTTACCGGCCGGAGCCGCCCCTTTAAGAAGGAGATGGACGTTGGTAAGACATGTGACCGAGGCACGCATTGTGACATGTCATAGACAGACGTGGAGGAGAAAACCCGGTCATTTTCCAATATAATACATCGTTAGATAATAAAAGGCAATAATGCAAGTATTATGTATTCGTTCTATGCGGCCCGGTACCAACTGACCCACGGACCGGTACCGGGGGTTGGGGACCACTGTCTTAGGAGCACACGTATCAAAAATGTCAAACATTGACAGTAAACTACATCTCCCACAAATACATGCGACTATGTTACTCGCAAAGTGACGACATCCCGCCACTAGAGTGCAGTGTATCCCACATCACGGACTACCGAGGGCGATTTTTTTCCCAACAGGCGGATTTGAGAAATTTCTATCCCAAAATGTCCAGGAAGGGAAAATGGATGCAGATGGAAATCACTTCCAAGAAATATCGGAAAGTGAGGGGGCTTTTATGCTGTACAATAACAAAATATAATTGCGCATAAGCTACAGTAGGTGGCAGTGGCGCTCTCAGTCTCGGAGTTTGCGCAGGGAGTAACGTGTCGAAAAAATACAGCGACGAATAACAAGGATGTACCCCCTAGTGCCCCCTAGTGGACGAATGAAAGTAATCAAATGTCAGGTTCTTGTCGTTTGTAACCTGTAATCTATTCCATTTCCAGAGTAAAATTCCCGACACGGATCGTTAGCTACTTGGATTGTTCTTGCCGATGACCGATCAGACAAACCGTTTAAAAACGACAAAAAAAAAAAACATAAGACGCTTTATTACTAAAAAAAAAAAAATGGTAATACATCATGCTAAATCAAATAAATATGAATATATTAATTATCTTAACAAATGTTTAGGAGAATAATTTCATTCGACACGAAACCAAAAGACTCTAAACATAAATAAAAAAACACAATAAAACACAATCCGGTAAAAAGTAAAGGTTTTTGTTTCGTTAATCGACTGTTTACGCCGAAACCAATAAATAAGGGTAATTTATTGGTTGTACTCTTCATACCTCATGTTTTAGGGAATACCTCATGTATCAGCGTTATGAAGAGATAAGGTTTATAGATGTGTTATATTATTGATTCGGGATGTTTGTGTGTCACAATGTAAGTATAAATTCACCCCTGTAGGTCCGGATTATGTCCTGCCTATGAATTCCTCTGGACTCTCTCTCGCGCACACAGACACAGCACCATTTCACCGCGATTCCTCTCCCCGTTTCAGGTACGAGCTGCGGATCCGCTACCTGCCGAAGGGCTTCCTGAACCAGTTTACTGAAGACAAACCAACGCTGAATTTCTTCTACCAGCAGGTGGGACTTCTTCTATATATTACTTTTTTGTTTGTTTGTTTGCAGAGCAAACCTCATGACCTATGGCCATGAGCTTTGGGTCATGACCGAAAGGACAAGATCCCGGATGCAGGCGGCCGAAATGAGCTTCCTTGGCAGGGTGTCTGGGCGCTCACTTAGAGATAGGGTGAGAAGTTCAGTCACTCGGGAGGAGCTCGGAGTAGATCCAATGCTCCTCCACATCGAGAGGGATCAGCTGGCGTGGCTTGGGCATCTCATTTTGGATGCCTCCTGGGCGCCTTCCAGGGGAGGTGTTTCGGGCATGTCTCACCGGGAAGAGACCTCGAGGAAGACCCAGAACACATCGGAGGAACTATGTCTCTCGACTGTCCTGGGAACGCCTCGGTGTCCCCCCAGGGGAGCTAGAGGAAGTGGCTGGAGAGAGGGAAGTATGGGCATCTCTGCTTAGACTGCTTGCCCCCGGGATCTGGTCCCAGATAAGTGGAAAAAGATGGATGGATGGATGGATGTTTGCGGAGCAATATCGCAATTGTTGCCGTTTTATGTCCGGCTTCAAGGAAAATCCTGATCATTCCGAATATCGATGCACTGATTGAATAAAGGGTGGAAGGAAAGAATACATTTGCGGCTGAAATAAGTAGAACAGCCGATTATATCTAGATAAATTAACTATTAAACAAAACACACACTTACCTGTATTACCCCAATGGGGTCCGACATATGTCAGGTATTTCATTTTTCCATTTATTGAATTTTATTCATCAGATTTCTCAATTTAAAAAAAAAAAAAGTTGTATTGCATTAATTGTATTTCTTATAAAACAAAAAAAAAGCAGACATTTTATTTAAAATAGTTTTAAAAATGTAAAATAGTGATCACTAATGATAATGGTGAGAAGAAGTTTTATGTTTTGCATTTCTTCCCCCTAACCGTACTGAGATCGTGTTACACGTTAACAACGTGTTAATAACGTTCACTTTGACTGCTATTCATTCATCTTCTAACGCTTTATCCGATCTTCCCTCGGGTCACGGGGAGCCTGTGTCTATCTCAGGCGTCTATGGGCATTAAGGCAGGATACACCCTGCCAACCCATCGCAGGACACACACACACACACACACACATTCACATTCATACACTATGGGACAATTTTTCCAAGGTGCCAATCAACCTACCGTGCATGTTTTTGGACCGGGAGGAGGAAACCGGAGAAAAAACCCGGAGAGAAAAACCCCCTGAGGCACGGGGAGAACATGCACAAACTCCACACACACATGGCCGAGACGGGACTTGAACCCGGACCCTGGCGGTGTGAAGGCGAACGTGCTAACCACTAAACCACCGTGCCCCTCACTTCAGACTTCACAGTCCTTAATCCTTACATCATGCCAAACGTCTCGTAACGGACCACACCGCGAAGTCACAGCGTCCACCTTTCAACCTGCTTATGCTTCGAGACCTTTTCCTGTAATCCCTGTAAAAACCTTTACTTCGGATCAGAGACAGAAGTAAACAAAAAAAAAAGACATTTTCATTTACTTCCATACAAGATTCCTAACAGCGTCGCCGCACCCTGAAGGCCACATCAAATCCAGTCACGAGGTCTCCCGGGATTCCCGCTGATAATGAAACGTGGGCTGCTTTCCAAAAGCAAGCACTCGAGCACCAAGCGGCGTGTGTGAGAGAGTCCTGCGGTTTCGTGGCGTAAGAACCGTGCCAGGACTGCGGATGGTGCTGATCCACCGCGCAAGTGGATTTAGGCAGAGGGATTTAAGATTACGTGGATGAACAGGCCTGAAATGCGCGGGTCCGTCTGACAGATGGAAGGGGGGGGGGGGGGGGGGCGTTGGGCGGGGCGGGTTTGCAGTCTCGCTGGTGGTAATGGTACGACGACATTGGACTTATCTGAAGTAAAGGTTTTTACAGGGATTTACACGAAATGGACGCAGTGACATCACGTTTAGCATGATGTCAGAATTTAGCACTGTGGAGTCTTCCTTCAGTCTGCGGTGGTCAGGACTGAGGTTATAGGGGTTTCTATGGTAACCCGACATCCTCAAACTATTTTCAGTCGGGGCCGCACAAATGACACGGGCCGCAGTGACGTCCAGTATATTTGTTGGGATTTTATGATGCTATGAAATGTTATTATTTTGCCTCCTAAGGCCAGATTAGTTTATTCATTTCTTCTGCACCGTAAAGTTAGCACTCATTTTCAATAGAGCATTATTTCTCTTATAATAACACTTTCTTTCATAGTCAACTAAAAAAGAAAAATACTTGCCATCAGTCATGAAAAGGTGTCAAAGAGGGTAAACATGAATATATTTATTCATAAATGTAATCATAATTCATAATGAATAAATACATTTAATATTGGTTCTCCAGGGTCCGGGTTCGATTCCCGTCTCGGCCATGTGTGTGTGGCGTTTGCATGTTCTCCCCGTGCCTCAGGGGGTTTTTCTCCGGGTTCTCCGGTTTCCTCCCATGGTCCAAAAACATGCACGGTAGGTTGATTGGCACCTTGGAAAATTGTCCCTAGTGTATGAATGTGTGTGTGTGTGTGGCCCTGCGATGGGTTGGCATTCCATCCAGGGTGTATCCTGCCTTAATGCCCATAGACACCTGAGATAGACACAGACTCCCCGTGACCCGAGGGAAGATCGGATAAAGCGATAGAAGATGAATGAATGAATGAATATTGTTCTCGTGTCAGTGGGTCTCATGTCAGTGACTGGCCTCTAGAGGCCGCTATAGTAATGACAGCACAAACAAAGCCTGAATAACTATCAGTATGGATTTTTGCGGATGGTTTCAGCAATCAAGAGTCCATGCGATGAGCTCCGTTAATAACATTTTAGGCCCGGAGGCTGTAGTTTGGGGACCTCCGACTTGGTGAACGAGGGGTCAGAGGTGTCAGTAGAAATTTTGGGTATCTGTATTTTCCTGGAGTCATTCCTTTTCAGCCGAAAATACTGTACTTTCTACTCCTTATAGTGTAAAAATAGCCCTCGTTACTCTTATTGCATTTCGGCTGGTTTTCTTTCATTCATTCATCTTCTACCGCTATATCCGATCTTCCCTCGGGTCACGGGGAGTCTGTGCCTATCTCAGGCGTCTATGGGCATTAAGGCAGGATACACCCTGGATGGAATGTCAACCCATCGCAGGACACACACACACACACACACACACACATTCACACACTAGGGGACAATTTTCCAAGGTGCCAATCAACCTACCGTGCATGTTTTTGGACCGGGGAGGAGGAAACCCGGAGAACCCGGAAAAAAACCCGAAGAAAAACCCCCTGAGTCACGGGGAGAACATGCAAACTCCACACACACATGACCGAGACGGGAATCGAACCCGGATGCGAACGTGCTAACCACTAATCCACCGTGCCCCCATGGTTTTCTTTCATTGTTAAAAAAAACAAACACCTATGGAGATAAGCGTCTCCATCCGGATAGAGTGAATGTGATTGGATGAGATATAAACATGTACCATTCCGACACCCTATTGGTTTGTACTCGATCCTTCGCACCAGCACACGACAACAAATCCCGTCCCACTCCAGCGAGGACATCACCAGGGTTGGGGGTCGTTATGCAAAAACAGGTCATTTCTTAAAGTGTTTATTTCTCCACTACTGACTCACGGGTGTTTTCTCTTCTGTATAGAGACGGTTCAATAATTGCCATCTGTGCGACCTAAACTTTTGTCCTTAATGACATTTTTTCCCCCTTTATATTACTTTTATACTCTTAAGTCGTTTTGAAACCAGTACTTTTACACGTTACAGCTGAAGTTGATACTTTAATCCCTGGTATCTGTACTGGTACCTGAGGAATGAATGGAGTTGTGGGGGTCTGTTTCAGCTGCTATTTAGATCATTTGAGACTTGGTGTATTACTGCGGTGTGAGACGCGCTTTACTGGAACTCGAAGACCAGCTCGCGGTCCGCCACTTTGTGACTGATGTTCCTCGAGTAACAGAGGTGAGAAACCTTTACCGAAACAGGTAGACGGAAGCGCGTGCCTTTCCACCCCGAGTCGATAACATCTCACCAGTTTCGCTCTGCGGAGTCTCCAGCGCGTGTACGACCTGCTCCATCCGTCACGCGAGCAACAGGGCTTTGTTACAGTTCTGTTTCTGGCGGCTCCACAGCAGATGCGTCCGGCTTCATTAAACACAACAGCCTCTGATAGAGTAACAGTGCAGCGACGCAGCTTTAATGGATGATGGTTTGCCGTGTGTCTGCACAGCGATCCCGGTCTTTTGTCTCCATTAGAGCAGCAAACAAATAGACACGGTCCATGAATTTGTGTGTGTGTGTGTGTGTGTTTATGAAATGTGCACTTTTAACACACTGAGTAAGCACATTGCCTTGGGTGTGTCGGTGCTGAGCAAGTGCTTGTGCCTCGATGAAAGGCTCCCCCCCCCTCCATGTTAAAATGAACATTTCTGATCTTAAAAAGTCTTACATTTGCTGTACTAGGACTTGCTTAAAACCTTCTTAAAGTAAAGCTGCCTTTAATGGACACTGAAATTCTCCCATAAAAATGTATTATTATTATTTTTTTGTTCTTTCGCTAGTCCAAATATAATTTGCTGTGTTATGACTACAAATGATGGGCACGGTGGTTTAGTGGTTAGCACGTTCGCCTCACACCGCCAGGGTCCGGGTTCGATTCCCGTCTCGGCCATGTGTGTGTGGAGTTTGCATGTTCTCAAAGGGTTTTTCTCCGAGTTCTCCGGTTTCCTTCCCGGTCCAAAAACATGCACGGTAGGTTGATTGGCACCTTGGAAAATTGTCCCTAGTGTATGAATGTGTGTGTGTGTGTCTGTGATGGGTTGGCATTCCATCCAGGGTGTATCCTGCCTTAATGCCCATAGACGCCTGAGATAGACACAGACTCCCCGTGACCCGAGGGAAGATCGGATAAAGCGGTAGAAGATGAATGAATGACTACAAATGAGACCCACAAGAAACGGCCAATTGGCTTTCTGTTATTGGCACGAACCTCTCTTGTATGGAAGCCTTTTTATTTATTTATTTGTTTGTTTGTTTACTTACTTACTTTTTTCCCCCTCATAAGTGTGAGATTTAAACTCGCATTTTCAAGCCAGAGAGTGAATATGACCATACTGTGTCTTTACATTTACATTTATAGCATTTGGCAGACGCTCTTATCCAGAGCGACTTACAATAGAGCAATTGAGGGTTCCTCAAGGGCCCACAAGTGGCAGCTGGGTGGTTGCGGTGGGATTTGAACTTGCGATCTGCCGGTACAGATGCCAGTGCCTTAACCACTGAGCCACCACCTCCCTCGTCGTCTGTTTATGATGAGTAGGTAAAGTGAGGTAGGTTGTAGCCCAGTGGTGAAGGTGTTGGACTCTGGACAGGAAGGTCATGGGTTCAAATCCCACTACCACTACCGAGATGCCACTAATGGGCCCTTGAGCAAGGCTCTTAACCCTCAATTGCAAGTCTCTCTGGATAAGGGCGTCTGCCAAATGCTGTGAATGTAAATGTAAAATTTGTGTTCCGGCCAGTTGAGGGCAGGTGGGAGCTCAGAGGTTTGGAACCAGAAGGTTTACAGGTTCAAATCCCAACACCACCATGCTGCCACTAGTGGGCCCTTGAGCAAGGCCCTTAACACTCAATTGCTCAGTTGCTGTGGAAAAGGGCATCTGTCAATTGAAGTGAATGAAAATGTGTTTTGAATCACATCTCGTGGTTTACTATGGCGTGTCGGGCGGGTGGGGGGTGGGGGGGGAGTATAATAATATATAATATATAAACTCTGTCTGACTTTATAACTCACAGTTGCAAGTTTATATATTACAAATACAAGGGTAAATATGTAAATATGTAAATAGTCAGAATTGTCAGATAAAACGGCAATACATTTAATTAAGGCAATTAAATTTAGAATATAGTGGGATGTGGTAACTCAGTGGTTTGGGCTCTGGACCGAAAGGTTTCAGGTTCGAGCCCCCTCACCACCGAGCTTCCACTATTGGTCCCCTTAGTAAGGCCCTTAAGCCCCAATTGCTCAGTCTGCCAGTACAAGTCAGTTCCTGTCTGATGCCAGCTCCAAGCCCAGATAAAGTGGGGAGAGTTGGGCTAAGAAGGGCATCCAGCGTAAAACATGCCTCAAAACTAATATGCGGACGACCGCTGTGGCGCCCCCTACAGGATTTATTTTTTTTTATTCAGTGGCGGAAACAGGCTCGAATTGTACAGCACGTGTAAACTGGATTTAATTGTTCCGCTCTTGTGCGAGATTAGTGATACTTGAAAAGATTTCAGATTTAAGGCCGCTTGCTAGCAGCGTAATTTGATGTTGGGATTATGTTGTGTTCTTAATGCTCTTATGAAGGTCTCCCTAAGTTATAAATGTGACTCTGTGAAACCTGCGGAAAGCCTGTCGTACTGTTATGTACATTTTTCCTCTGTCCCTCCTCAGGTGAAGAACGACTACATGTTGGAAATAGCCAATCAGGTCGACCAGGACATCGCACTCAAGCTGGGGTGTCTTGAGATCCGGTTGGTTCTCACCAGCTTCATATTCAATCATTCCATGTTATGAATTCATTTCTGTGTTTTTTATATATATATATATATATATATATATGTGTGTGTGTGTGTGTGTGTGTGTGTGTGTGTGTGTGTGTGTGTGTGTGTGTTTGTATATATATATATATATATATATATATATATATATATATATATATAATTTAATTTATTACTTTTGTTTTTGTATTTATTCATTATTTATTATCTTTCCAGGCGATATTACAGAGAAATGAGAGGAAATGCATTGGACAAGAAATCCAACTACGAGCTGTTAGAGTAAGTGCCTTTCCTTATTCATCACTGGTCTGTTCATGAGGGTTCACAAGGTCATCCCTAGACCTTCTGAAAGCACTGTGCGTCATCATCTCTGAGGTGAATCCTGATTGGCTGTCACGCCGAATCTGGCAGGAAGGATTGAATAAATAATAAGGGTAGCGCTGACGAGTGACGAGTGTAGGGAAATGATTTCTAAGGATCGTCTTAAACAAACATTGCTGATGATTTTGATTTATTACTGGAACAACAACTGCGACCGTATTGATTATACACACAAAATAATGCACTTCTCCTTAAAGTGGCCTTTTTTTTTCCCCCGCCATTTGCATTTTGTGTTTGTTTGTTAGTCCATGTGTCACAGTGAGATCCACATCCTGCCTGCACACACACACACACACACACACACACACACACACACACACACACAAACAATACGAGCCATGAGACACGCTGAAAGGGGGAAAACGTGTCAAACGCATCACCATCACTATCCCGGGCTTAGTCATGTGACAGTGGCAGCATCCGTGATGGAAATAATCACAGTGGCAGGTTTAGGTCATGACCATGAAGTAATGCTGATTACCCGCTATGGAGGTTCGTGGGGACATTGTTAAATAAAAACATTCGCCATTCTTAATTAATTGTCATTTTTTTGACATCCGTGTCATTGTACCTTTAACACTTTATTGATCCAACCCTGAATTTTCTACTATATCTGATTATTATATACACTGCGGCTTTAAAATGCTATGATGAACTGTTTATGACCACGTTGACATATTTTCATATAATTAACATATGTTAATTATAATATCACATTGTCTTGTGACCATGTATTTGTGGGATGCGA
>JACRUU010000007.1:6250621-6263121 GCA_030449085.1 Kryptopterus vitreolus
CCCTGCCCAAACTCTTCACTTCTCCACCCGCCACCCTCCACCCTGCCCAAACTCTTCACTTCTCCACCCCCCACCCCTTCACCCTCCACCCTGCCCACTTCACCTCCACCCGCTCCACTTCGCTACCCTGCCCAAACTCTTCACACTTCTCCACCCGCTCCACCCTGCTCCCAAACTCTTCACTTCTCCACCCGCTACCCAAAATCTCAATTCTCCACACTCCTCCACCCTGCCCTCCACCCTGCCCAAACTCTTCACTTCTCCACCCGCTCCACCCTGCCCAAACTCTTCACTTCTCCACCCACTCCACCCTGCCCACTCTTTTCCCGCTCCACCCTCCACTCCAATCCACTCTGCCCAACTCTTCACTTCTCCACCCGCTCCACCCTTCCCAAACTCTTCACTTCTCCACCCGCTCCACCCTGCCCAAACTCTTCACTTCTCCACCCGCCCAACCCTTCTCACCCTGCCCAAACTCTCTCTTCAATTCTCCACCCGCTCCACCCTGCCCACCCACCCTGCCCAACTCTTCACTCTCTCCACCACCCGCTCCCCCTGCCCACTCTCCAATTCTCCACCCGCTCCACCCGCTCCACCCTGCCTGTACTCTTTTCTTCACTTCTCCACCTGCTCCACACTCCCTGCACTCTTCTTTTCTCCACCCTGCCTGCACTCTTTTCTTCACTTCTCAATCAGTCCCCGTTACTTTCCCGTTACTTTACTTACTCCTCTACCTTCACCACCTCTTCTCTCTGTAATCGCACCACTCCACTGCCTTCTCTCATTCACACACACTGTCTTACTCCTACCGACTTTCATTCCCCTTCTCTCCAACACGTACCTCCACCTCTCCACACTCTTCTCAGCCGGCTCTCTACACTCACCACAAATCACAATATCATCCACAAGCATCATAGTCCATCAACACCCCTGTCTGACCTCAATAGCCTGTCCATTAAACTGCAAACAGGAAAAGGCTCAGAGACGATCGTTGATGCAATCCCACCTCCACCATGAAGCAGTCAGTCCTTCCTACTGCACACTTCACTGTCACACAGTTACACACTGTTACACATACCGTGTATATCCAGATTAATTTAGGATATTTTGTGAATTGTACTTATGAATTGTGCTGGCAGTGAAATCATTAAAGCATCAATAAGCAGTCCTAGTGGTGTCCCATCAATCAAATCAAATATAGGAAACTATACAGAAAAATGATTTGATTATAATTGAGTGACTCGTTTGTGTTTTCTTAGTTTCTAACTTTTCTCGATGCCGGGAGTCATCACGTATTTCACGTTCCTTAAATCTAAAACACATGCCGTACGTTTACAATGGATTCGTTCGTCATAGCTGGATTTTATAGCGCTTGTAATTATAAGCAGGTTATGGAGATGAATCAATTGTCGGTTCTGACTCTATTATTTCACAAACCTTACCGTTACACAATCCTCCACTCTTCTGGGATGAATTGTGGGGGTGCATTCCGTTACAAGAATGTTAGTAAAGATGAGGTGAGGAGGCCTGGGGTGGAGTCGGGGGTTCACATTCATCCCCAATAGGGTTGAGGTCAGGGCTCTACAGCAGGAGATCTTCCATCCCATGGAAAGCACATCTTCGTGGAGCAGGTATCGAGTCTCTGAAGTTTCACGCGACTTCATCTAATGACACGCGAGATGATTGTGTGCCTCCAGCTCCGCGGTAAGAGTTTGTGGAAGGCGCACATGAAAGTCAGGTGTCCTACACTATTGTCTTCTAGGGAGAAACCCGAGTCACGCTCCATTACACGCACCACTTAACTTTTTCCTTTCTTTCTTTCTTTGTAATCCTGTCCGTTTCAGGCTAAGACCTTGCGGAAGCAGATTCAGCAGACTTTTAAGCAGTTTGCCAGCCTGAACGACGAGCAGAGCGTTCTCAAGTTCTTCGAGATCCTCACCCCAGTGTACAGATTCGACAAGGAGTGCTTCAAATGTGCACTTGGGGTAAGTCATGTAACTGGCTTTGGTTGAAAAGGGCTCCTGTCTATAAGCAGTCCTCTGTTGCCACCTGTTGGCTGGAAGAGGATTCGTATTATTGCCAGATCCGGAATGGTCCACGTTGAGATTTTTGATTAATTAGAGAGATGATCGCAATGTATTGATGATATCATTAGTGCTACATTACTAACGTACCCGTTCTGTGTGCGCAGTCAAGCTGGGTCATCTCCGTCGAGCTGGCTATCGGTCCTGAGGAAGGCATCAGCTACCTGACAGATAAAGGATCAACAGTAAGCGCAATCCTCAATTATACAGAGATCTGTACTAACACACCCTCCTGGAGGACCGATAAGGATCGGTTTATATGGTACAATTAAATAAATTAATAAAAGCAGTAGGAAACGGTAATGCAGGTACATCGTTAATTCGTTCCTCAGAAAGCGACTTTGACTGAATCCGATGTTAACCGAAATGATTTATCCCATTTGTCTCCGGTTAGGATCGGGGAAGTAATTAGTGCTTTCCTCTAGACCAGGGGTCACCAAAGTGGTGCCCGCAGACCACATGTGTAGCTCTCAGGCCCGTTCTAAAAACTCATCAGTGAGATGCATCTAAAATGTTAGTTAACTCATTGTGAACTCACAATACTTATAGTGAGAAATCATCAGTGTCATTAATGATAACATATATAACTAAAGGGAAATGTGTTATTTCAGAAGAGTATGTCAAACTGGCAGCCCGTAGTATCCATGTAGTAGCTCTCAGGTTGAAAAAGGTTGGTGACCCCTGGTTTAGATGGTTAAAGATTGTTGCATGAATTTTATACCCTTTTTTTTTTTAAACCATAATTTCTAGTCCTGATTCGAGGTCGATCGATGCATCAATTTTGCTGTTTATTCAAAAAAAAATCCCTACCTGAGTAGAAATTGACTGAACTGGATACATCTGGCGATCGAGATGATGATTCGATTTTGTAGCCGCGAGTCTTTCGTTAAAGGGTTGCGATATTCTTGGATTATCTGTATTGATGTTCAGTCATATAGTGACAGTCATGTAACATCTTATCAGCTTTTTAAATGTGTGTGTGTGTGTGTGTGTGTGTGTGTGTGTGTGTGTGTTGTTCTTTTTCCAGCCAACACACTTGGCTAACTTCACGCAGGTGCAGAGCATCCAGTACTCGTCCATGGAGGAGCGTGAGAGGAAGGGCATGCTGCAGCTGGACGTGGCCGGAGCTCCTGAGGTACCGAACCTTCAGATTTGGGGCAGTTAATTACACATCGCGTTTCCATTTTGCAGGCAACAATGTAGTCCATGCGGATGAAGAAAGTGTGACCCGAGTTTTAAATTTCATTTTAATCATATTGATTCATTGACTCGTTTTGACTTATGGAGTCATGGCGACTTTGCTCATTAGTCATGTAAGCACCTTGGCTCATTCTGATTTCTATTGACTCTTTGACTCATAATGATTCATTTACGTATGTTGACTTGCTGGCTCGCTGTTGACTCATGCTGACTTATAAACTTGATGACTCATTTTCCACTTATTGATTCATGTTGACTCATTGATCTGTGTTGACTTGACTCATTGAGTCAGCTACACTCGTTTTGACTCGTAGGCACAATGGCTGATGTATATTGACTCATTTTGACTTATGAATGCATGATGGCTCATTATGTTGACTCGCTGGTCCATTGACTAGTGTAGGCTCATGTTGACTCATATTGGCTCATGTTGAACTATGATTCTTGGTGACTCATGTTGATTCATGTTGACTCATTGACTTGTGTTGTTTCACTGACACATTTTGAATCACTGACTGATTTAGGCTCATTGACTCATGTTGATTTGTATTAGCTCGTTCTATACGGTATATCGTTATATATATTACACTCTTTACTCACGTGGGGGGGGGGGGCAAGAAAAAAATGTGCACAAAAGTGAGTTGTTTTTTTGTTTTGTTTTGGGTTTTTTTTTGTACCTACATCATATGCATATTCATCATACATACATTTATTGCAAAAAACACACAATGCTTTTTTTTCCCTGAGCTTTCTGGAAGTAAAATATTTCCTCAACAACATATGCAGACATTTTTGGTCCGTTCTCGAGACATCGGCTCACAGAAATATCCCTTTTTGGAGAAGTTGTTATCTAGTGTTTTGGAACGCTTAGCCATTTTGTCCATCGGATCATATAGTTTTCTCTCTTTTTCGTACAATGAAAAAATAAAGTTTGTTCTGGCGCCCCCTAACAGCACGGAGACGTAGAACATCCTTCATCCTTCTTCTACCGCTTTATCCGATCTTCCCTCGGGTCACGGGGAGTCTGTGTCTATCTCAGGCGTCTATGGGCGTTAAGGCAGGATACACCCTGGATGGAATGCCAACCCATCACAGGACACACATTCATACACTAGGGACAATTTTCCAAGGTGCCAATCAACCTACCGTGCTTGTTTTTGGACCGGGGGAGGAAACCGGAGAACCCGGAGAAAAACCCCCTGAGGCACGGGGAGAACATGCACAAACTCCACACACACATGGCCGAGACGGGAATCGAACCCGGACCCTGGCGGTGTGAGGCGAACGTGCTAACCACTAAGCCACCGTTCCCCGTGAGACGTAAAACATATATTGTTAAACAGTATTTTGACGGTTACATGTGAAATTCCATGAATGCAATATAGGGCGGCGCGTTTTACACCGCTAATTCAATAAATGCAAGACAGTCACGATTTGTGTGAAGTCGAATTTCATATCCGATCTGAGAAAACAACTGAAATGTAATCCTGAGAATATCAAAGGTTGTTGTTTTTGTTTCTTTTTGTTTGTTTGTTTGTTTTTTTTTTTTAAATAAATGGTCGTCTTTCACATTAGGATTTAGCTGTAAATAAATAAAATGCTCCGTGATAAAATGCTCGGGGCTTTAACAGTTCGTGTTTTCCAGTTCACTTACACTCACACGTTTTCCGTCTCAATTTACTGTCACTTTCCATTTTCCCTCTGTTAGACTTCACTGAGCTTCATTCTTCCTCTGATACACCACATGAATGGATTCTTTCATTTCTTATCCTCCAGCGAAAAGCTGATGTTAAGGGAAACTTTTTTCTTTTTTTTTTCCCCCTCTTCTAAAAGTCATTACCACATTACTGCTTTGCTTGTTCTGATGGTCGCCGATCTTCTCCTGATAGACGGCCAAGCGGAGGGCGTATATTTCATTATAGTGAATATTAAATCCTTTTATATTTGTAATAATAATAATTAGAGGGGATCTTCAGCGAATTGTTCATTGGATCTTTTTTTCATGGAACATGAACAAGCGTCAAACCATAAAACACAGATGTATGTGTATATCTACACACACACACATATATATATATATATAACTATATATATATATAAATATATATATATATATATATATATATATATATATATTATATATATATATATATATGATTATATTTTTTTTTTTTTTATTCAGTAAGAGTTGATATTATTTTTGAGTAATGCATTTTGATTGACCAAAAATGCACCACTATTTTTTTGCATATTAGCTTTATCGTTTTAAGCTCAATTTATTAAGGCCGTTTATAATTTAGGTCATTTCCATAACAACCGAGTTTAATCACATATTTAATACAAATATAATAGTAGTAGTAATTATGATATAAAATGACATTCCATTCACCTGAAAGATTTATAAATGTTGGTGGCTACAAACTAAAACTCACTCACACACACTGTGTGTGTGTGTGTGTGTGTGTGTGGTGTGTGTGTGTGTGTGTTGTGTGTGTGTATTGTTGGGGTGTGTCTGTGGTTCCTGGGGTGGGTCTTCCTGCAGCTGCAGTTCATGTAGTATCATTGGCAGCGTATCAGTGGGATCTCTCTGCTCAGCCCTGCAGGAGGGGGGGAGGGGGGTTTGGAGGGAATGAACCGATAATGACTCATTTCGTCTCCGTGTCTGTGTCCATCTCGTCTCCTCAGCCTCTCACCGTCACCACGCCGTCCTTCACCACCGCGGAGAACATGGCCGATTTAATCGACGGCTACTGTCGCCTGGTCAACGGCGTCTCCCAGTCCTTCATCGCCAGGCCACAGAAAGGTACAGAAAAGTTGTTCTGCCTCCTTGTTCTGCTTCATTGCGCCTCGAAGTCGTCGCGCGAAACGCGTCTCGACTCCAGCTGGAGTGAATAGATCATATTGTGTGAGAAAGAACATTCCACAGCAAGGTTTCACTGAGTACTATCTATCTATCTATCTATCTATCTATCTATATATATATATATATATATATATATATATATATATATATATATATATATATATATATATTTATATGTATTTATTTTGCATTTAAATTGTCCAGTCGTCAGGTTGATTTAAAGCAAGAATCTTTCCATATATAGCATATATATATACATATATAAATATATAAAGCTGGATTTATATTTATTTAAATATGGTGTTTCTTGACCAACAGAGGGAGAGAGAGCGCTTCCATCAATACCAAAGTAAGTACACGTTGTATGAGAGTGTGTGTTGTTGTGTTGGGTTTGTGTTTTTCATGTATTGTTATCTGTGCCTAGCATCGGGTTTTAAGTCTAAAACAGTTAATAATAAATAATAATAATAATTTCCACCTGCAAGCTGAAAATATAAAGGGGCAAAGTTAATAATAATACTATATTAAACAGTTTATTATTATTATTATTACTACTGTTTGTGAACATTTTAATTTTGAAAACAATAATGATAATAAAATAATAAAATGCCTGCTTGGTTAAATAATACATAAAAATTATGTATTTTTATAAAAAATAAAATAGAATCAATAAAGCTGATGCAATATACCTTTTTATTATATTGATTGAACTGATATTGGGTTGGGTTGTTTTTTTTTTTTGGTTGTTGTTAGTTGTTAAACGCAATGTCATCGTATGTTATTGTTTGTTTTCGTTGCCTTACTGTTGACATATTTCAATAAAAAACAGAGTCATTGAATAAATTGGCACAAATTAAATGAATGAAATGAAATTACATATATAAAGATTTTTATGTAATAAGTTGTATTACATTGTTTACATTTGACAGACCCCATATGAGTAATAATGATGTGTGTGTGTAGGTGTTTTATATTTAGTATTTAAAGATATGATCAATGGATTGTTTACTTGAATAAATGTCTTCATTCCAATTGTCAGGAGTTTATACTTTTACACCCCTAATAGGAAATTCTCAATTGAGGTTCCCGTCCCGGATAAACGCATCACGACCAAAATCAATGGGAAATACATTTTATGATGGAATTATCTAGCGTGCAATTATATCTGTGTAAACATTCCGGCAAAATTCCATATTTTGTGAAAATTCCACATTGCTTTGACGTGTTACCCGGGTTGTAAAATTCCCTTTGTGCAGCATTCCACACTCTGACCCCATTCTCATACGACACCAAATACGTGTGTGTGTGTGTGTGTGTGTATATATATATATATATATATAGTATATATATATATATATAGTATGATATCTATATATATATATATAGATATATATATCGATATATAGACTAATACTATATAGATATAGGGACATATTTATACATGATATATGTATATATATCTCCACTGCTACATTATAACTAATAGAGTAAGGGCTTATTATACATAATACATGATTACAGGAACTGTGTACGCATCAATAATAATGGAGTGAATGAACATTATGGACACGTAATCATTATTCCAATATTTATCTTATTGCTATTGCATTACAGGCTCGGAAACAACGAGAAGCGCTTAGAAGCCGTCCGTGTGGGAGTTCGCACCATCTCTGTATCAGGTGAGAGCGTTCACCCTGGCCTGCGTGGTCTTCCCTGCATCTTTCTCAAGAAGAGAGAACACAAAAGCAGCGCTGTATAACTGAACTGTAAACATGATTTTACTCTACAAGCTTTTTATTTTCATCAGCGTGTGTTTTTTTTATGTAGAAGTTATTTATATCGGTATGGATTTTTGGACCAATCCCAATTAATAGATCAAATCGAAGAATCGGTCGATCATTAATTAATATTATTGAGAAATAATAAAAGGCAAAATTCAAATAGTAAAAAATGACCAACAAAAAAAAAAATAACCTAATTCATAAAAAAAAATACCCTAACAGATACAGAATGAAATAAAAAGTGTGACTTCTAAAACATTCAGATACAGAATTCAACAAAAGAATAAAAAGTGTGACTTCTTAATTCACATTCTTAATTTGTGAATAAGGAGAAAAAAGCTTGATATTTTAAAGTTAAGAAGCCTTAAATTATAATAGAGGAAGCCGAGGTGATATCAGTGATTCGCCTCTAGAGGGCGCTCTCGGACTGTGTTATAATAATAACGGAGGACATTCTCAGGCGTGACCCGGAAAAACTATCAGTACCGGTTAAACTCTACTTATTTTTTTTTTTTCGTAATATCTCCTAGCCGCTGTTATAGCATTCAGTGCTTTCCGCTCGAAATCGCGTATTTATTTATTTATTTTTTTTTTTTTTTTTAACGTACACAAATCTTTTCCTTTTTTTAATGCCTTCTTTTTTTTTATGCATCCTGAGCGGGTTAAACTCTGCGCTGTCGGTGGAAATATTTCATAGGCGTACATGGAGAATATCTGGGAAAGTTGCGTAGATCCGGACGGCGAAGCAGCAGGTGGCGTCCAGACCGCCGCTGCTAAAAGTCTGTGTCGTTGCCAGGACTGCATAGCTGAGCCATCTTGATCTTTCCAGACCGGAAGTGCGCTGTCACTGGGAAACGCATCAGCTTGAGAGACAACTGGCTCGTACCTGTCGCCCCCGTTCCTTCGCTCTTATCGCGTAATTACGTCGGAAACGCGAGAGGAAAGCGTGAGAGGCTCATGCCGCTTGTAGCCCGAGGGCAGCGTTTTCCGCAGAGAGAATCGCAGCAGGAAAAGCCGCCCGACGTGCCGACGAGTGTGCAGTCCGAGTGTGAATGAGCTGCCTGTGTGACGGGTCAAACACGAGGTCAGAGCCAAGCAAGCGCATCTGGGACTGAAAACATGCACTATGTCATCTCTGCAGACTAACGCGACAAACGCCGCTGTTATAGCATTTCAGTGCGTTCCGCTAGAATCGTGTATTTATTTATTTATTTTATAGTTATAATAGTTATTTTAAAAGTGCTATCTTTTAGATAGGGTACGTACTTCATAACACCACTATGTGTACAATCGAACGCCAGTTGAGATTCAGAAGACCTGCAGAAGACCTTTTAAGGCGTTTGGACATTGTCCCTGTGCAGGTCTACAGAGAATAAGAGGTTATTAAAGATACATTTTTGGAATATATAAACCGTTATAAACGTGAGACTCCATGAAGAGAAGAACCCTTGAGAGGACCGTGAACCTCATCCTCCACGGCGAACGTCCGTACATTCGTGTTTCAGTGCTCGTGCAGTCTGTGCTCGTGAACTGCAGACGAGCTGGTGTTATTTATAGTCCAAATCTATTTTAGATTTTCACATTTATAGTCCAAATTTATGACAAAAATCTCAGAGAGAAAGTGGACATGAACGTGTTGTTGTATGCGAAGGTGCTTTCGCAGTGTCAGTATCACAGCTCTCGTATAATAAGTCATAAAAAAGGATTCCTAAAAATATTCCAATTTGTTAACATGCGTGTAAAAAGCATCGCTTGGCTGTGATTGGTTGGACTTGGCCATGATGTGTGGGTTTGCTCCACCGTATAATGATCCGCGTCTCGGAGACTACACTGAACGCTATCATTTCCCGTACACAATGTGTCCACTGTCCATTCCATTTCGCTGTTTTCATTTGCTTCCTGTTCTGCTTGTAATTCTTTCCCTCTCTTCAAATTCATCCTTTTTTTTCTTTCTTTCTTTCTTTTTCCTCCTTCTGAAGACTCGCCGACTCCAACGCCACCCAAAGCAGCTAAAGCGCGTCGCTTCCTCCTCCCTTTTGTCTTCTGCTCCCATGATTCTCCACCTAAGGGTAGCCTTCATGTGGTCTCTCTCTCTCTCACTCTGTGTGTGTGTGTGTGTGTGTGTGTGTGCTTTTATACAGTACTAACACACTCATATGCACCGTCCTTTTTGCTCCTCTAACAGTCCTGTATGATCCCCCATAACCTTTCCTTTTAACCGTTTCCTCTTCTGTGTCCAGGAAGTTACAGCTCTGCCTCTGCCATGATAATCTGTCTCTCAGGACGCGCCTCGATGTCTGTAGTGTTGTGATGCGTCACATTCACCTAGCAGCAGTGGTGCTGAGATATTATTGGTCCCTTTCTGAATAATAAATGTAATGCATCTGCTGATAATTCTTTATAAATCATTTTTCCCCCGACTTAAATATGTTCAAAGTAATGCAGCGATACGAGTGTTTATAAAGACACATACAGGCCTATGGGCTTTTATAAAGGCCATTGGCCATTATATATTCAGCGTGCAGCTGGAAAACACAACCACTGTCGAAATCATTCTCAATTTAGGAATTCACTGATGTTCCACAACTTTTATAGAGATATTTTTCCACTCGTGAGGTCCACCAAAGAGTTATTTCTTTGTTTTTTTTATTAGTGTGTGTGTGTGTCATGTTTTATGCCACTCTAAAGTAGGAAAACGCATTATAGAATTAGCAGCATGAGTGGACGAGTATAAGATGCACCGATATTTTGGTTTGTAATCAGACTGGACATATTTTTGTTTTCTTTAAACAAGGCATTTACGTCTTATTCTGTTTTTGCGCACTTGTGTACTGTAGCTCTAACAGCAATAAATATAATGAGTGCACAGTTAATTCAAATTATTATTAACGTTTTAATATAAATATAGTTATATATATATATATATATATATATATATATATATATATATATATATATATATATATATATATATATAGACCGTTAGGTCCTTTTTGTGTATTTATCTCCTCCGGGGAACCATGAAACAACTGTATTATATCTATCTATCTATCTATCTATCTATATATATATATATATATATATATATATATATATATATATATATATATATATATATTATATACACACACACACACACACACATCTAAATACAGTTGTTTTATGGTTGTTGTATATTTATGTAACAACCACATATTTAGATGTTTTATATATATATATATATATATATTATCTTATATAGGTATATATATATATATATATATATATAAGGTTCCCCGGAGGAGATAAATACACAACAGGAACCGTCTCCAAGAAGCTCTCCTGCCGCTCAAATGAATCGTAGCTACAGAACTCTTTTTTTTCCCCCAGAATAGCCTGGCTTACTGATTGTAGTCACGCTGCTGCCAGGAATCTGGTAAGGCTTCAACAGACTTATGGGATACCGCCGGAGACAGAGTACTGGAGCTGCACAGGCCACGTCAACACTTTATTTCATATTGTTTAACAAGTGCACAAAAACAACAACAAAAAAACTCCCGTAATTATATTTTATGATGTTTGAAACTCACTTAATTGTGGTTCATTAAGCTGCTGTACAGAAAAGTGTTTTTTGTTTTTTTTTAACCTCTGTTCTGGCAGCGCACCCGACAAACAAAACGATCCCTTACGCAATCGCTCGTTTCATTAGTCCCACTCCCACACTCCTCGTCTCACGGCTGTGGGGGTGTGTGTAGGGGTGTGTGTGTAGGGGTGTGTGTGTGGTCTCCCTTGTGAAACACAAGAGAATATAAACAGTGTCACTTTTCTCCACACCATGTTTAAATGCTACAGACTACAGACTTGCTGGTTTCATCTTCATGCAAGTATTCACCAAGCAAAACATTCTGGTTTTGGGTACCTCTGATTAGCGCTTGTTTACCAAGATTCGAATAAAGTGGGAATAAATTGCCTCTGTTTGGACACGCGCGTGTATGTGAAATGTTCAAGCATTATAGATTCTTAGAAGCTCGGTTTCTTCTACCTTGTATCTAAAGCCCATAGACAATCATACAATCAAGCTTTAGTCCTGCTTAAAGTCTAATAAAATCTGTTTAAAGACAGACAAACAGCACCAAATACTCGTCACCAAGATCATTTACGCATCCTCCAGGAAAGGTACAATATGCTTCTTCATCGCTGTGTTTTGTATCGCATTCCTGATGGGTGCAAATTTTTCATTTAGAAAAATCACATCCACATTAGTATGCGCAGAAATGCACAACAAATTTCAGTAGTTTCACGAAGTAAACAGAAGTATTCCGGCCAATTCTGCATAATCTTCAGGTCCTGAAGTCGGGCAGCATGCTCTGAGCTGCTGAGATCATGCTTTTTCTGAATCCTAAGTGACGCACATTTTTTATGTGTTAGCTGTTTGACATGTTTGGATAATAAAGTGAGATAATTGAGCACAAATTGACATTTAGAAAGGAATTGCACAATTTGGAACCAGGGGGCACGGTGGCTTAGTGGTTAGCACGTTCGCCTCACACCGCCAGGGTCCGGGTTCGATTCCCGTCTCGACCATGTGTGTGT
>JACRUU010000007.1:6268121-6294143 GCA_030449085.1 Kryptopterus vitreolus
GTCTGGGTTTGGGCTTATTTTCCACCTCTAAAAAAACACTTCTCCATATATGGAAGGTGTAGCTCAGAGGTTTAAAGGTCAGGGGGTTCGAGCCCCGGTGTCACCAAGCTGCCACCCTTGGGCCCTTAAGCAAGGCCCTTAACCCTCTGTGCTCCAGGGGCGCCATATCATGGCGCTCTAACCCCGGCTTCCAAACATATGTTGGGAATCGAAAATTCTCATTCTGGATTTGGATACCTGTTGTTATAAAATTGAAATTTCAATTACTATAATTGATTCCTGGCTGAATGTTTATTATTATTTTTTATTAAACCTGACAATCTGCCAAGACCTTCCACGTGTCCGATCTGCCAGGACCTTATGTGGTAACATCCGTTTACAAAATGGGTAGCACTGAAAAGTCACGACCAACATGATTAAGCGTCTACGCTATGCGTCAGAATCGTTAAGTGGAATCAGAATTTTAAAATATGCCCAACCCCAGTGTTATGCCTGGTCAGTGTATATTAGTGTGTGTGTGTGTATGTATATACACACACACACACTAATATATATACACACACACCTATATATATATATATATATATATAGATATATCTATATATATATATATATATATATATATATATATATATATAATACAAAAACAATTTTTCCTTTCTCTCCAGCTCCCCCCCCCACCCCCGGTAAGGGCTTTAATCCTGGTCCGGCTCACTATTGATAAATATTCTATCCCATGGACGATACACAGGAGGTGGGAATAAACTCTGACCATCAAATCTCAGTGTATAAAATATCTGCACTTTTGCCGGCCATCAAAAACTCCTCCACTCACTCTGGAACCACATTCATGTGTGTTTAATGGGAAGGGTTTAGCTCTCTCTAGAACCTGGTGCTTGAGCAGAAAATCCTGAGACAGTAAGGGATTTTATTATCCTCTTATATGCAGTGATGGTGACAGTAATGTGTCGTTATCTCAGAGTGAGTCAGAGCCATAAGCATGCTGGTGCTCAAAGTCATATGAGACTGATGCACGGAGCGCATCACGAGCCCGAAGACTCGGATCTGTAAAGCTGGTTTTTAAACATGCGAGTCGTCCATGACGACGAGTAAATCATAATCACCGTGTACATCTAAACCACTAATAGTTAGCTACCCTGAGAAAACGAGCCGGAGTGACTCACTTCCATGTCTCTTTAACTCTCAAATTACGGAGCCTTTCTGTACATCAGACACATTTACCTTAGAAAATCAGTATTTGATGTGAAAATGAAGTGTCTCAAATGTTTTAACAATTCTTTTTAAACATAATTTTGCATTTCTGACACTAGAGGTCGACTGATATCGATAACAAGGTTGGCTCGTACTTGCCAAACACCAAATCAGATGAAAAGGCACCTCTTTATTACACATAATTAGTATTCATCTTTATTTCATAAACATCAAGTACAATAAATGAAATTCAACTTGGAACAGAAAGTAGCACTCTAAATTAATTTGAACAAACCGTATGTAGAGTCAGTGTTTCGCCTTTAGAGGCCGCTCGCGTACTGTTTAACGCTACCCGGAAAAACTATCAGTATGGATTTATTTTAATTTAATAGCTTAAATTTTCAACAATCAGTGCGGGTGACATGGAATCGGTCGACCTCTAGACAACATGGCGGTCCTCTGTAGCAGCAATTCATTACCGTTTACTGATTGTTTCTCATGTTTATGTAGCGCCTCTCTCGTCATGTAGACTTTAACCTCTCCAGATGATAGTCACATGACTTTACTTATTCCTCAAGCTTAATGGAAGGACGGGCGTAGCTTTTGTTTCGCCAAGACAAGGCCACAAATAATTGTATTTAGATGCCGCTGTTACATTAATGGACAACCAAACGATTTTATCAGTGTAAGACTTTGTATTACAGAAAGGAGGAGCTAAATTCCTGCTGAAAAATCCTTTGGGTCGGAGTTTTATCACGACTCGAGTCATGTTGCCTTTTCTCATTCTAAGCTGCGCTTGTCCTCCTCGTCATCTTGTCTCTCGCTGTCTCCTTCATGCTCTGTGTCTAATTCTGCTCAGTTCTAAAAGCCAGCTCTCTCACTTTTCTCCCTACCGTAATCCCCCAGCCGAGTGGTACGGAGTAGACAAAGGTAATCTTCCTTTTTCTCCTTTTCTTCTTCTTCTTCTTCTTCTTCTTCCCTTCATCTTTTCTTGTTTCTGATTTGTTTGGGTTTTTTTTTTCCCCTGTTCGTCGTTTTGGTGCTGATTGCTTGCGTTTTGTCGTGATAGATCTGAGGTTAATCAGGTTCAGACTCCTCAAAATATAAATTTGTCTTCAGGGGGAAAAAAAGGTGTGGCGTTGATGCTACAGCAACATACAAGATGTGTGACTGTATTAAGCCCAGGTCGCCTAGCATGCCTTCATATTGCACAGACCAGTGGTTCTCAAACTGGGGGCCACCAGGTGGCGCTGGGGGGGGGGGGCTTAGGGAATTATATTATAAAAACGAATAAAATGCTATAAATGAACCAAAACCGCCACTGAATAGGTTTTTCGATAGATGATGCAGTGTATCAGTTCACAAGGTTACTACAGAAGAGGCTTGAGTGAGCTCAAAAAGAATCGCCCTACACAAGGGGGCGCTCTGCTGAAAACGTTTGAGAACCACTGATCTAGTCATTGGTTACAGTTTGTTATAGGGGAGGGGGGGGGGTCACTCTGATTTCATTTTGTGTGCACCACTTACTGTTTAAAAAGGTCAAAAATCTGTTAACAATTAAAGTACTTAAATCAACACTGGCATTACACGCTATGGGTAAAAGTATTGGCACACCAGACTTCTCCAGCCATGTGTTGTTGTTCTCCAAACCGTGACCACAAAGCCAGAGGTGCACAATAGTGTCCGGATGTGGTTCCTTCGTTTGAGCTTAAATGATACGTAATTTAAAAAAATATATATATATTCTGTAATACAAATTAAGAGCTCTAATAATATGAAATGGCACATGGACAGATAGCAATCTAATGGTCCAATCTAATGGTCTAATGGTGCACCGTTTAACGCAACAAATTAGTTTCTGTTATCACTTGCTTTAGAGCAGCTTTCTTTTTACGAAGTAGACGAGGTGAAAATGCAGCTTGTGGTATTACTGTAACATCCGGGCTGCTGATCTGTTTTTTGCCACTGGAGACTCATTCAGAAAAAAAAAAAACGTCACCAGATTAAGCATTACACAATCCTTTGATTAAAGTTAGTACTGTAAAACTTGCTAGCGTATTTGAACAAGCGCATGACTGTGTATACCTGGGAATTGCCTGGCAACGAAAGGGTTTCTACACTGTCTTAAAGTCTAAAAAAGAGAATTCAAGCTCAACTTTAAAAAGTCTTAAATCATTTTTAATTATCCAGTGTCCGTGTAACGCTAATTCTTATCCTCATTGAAATCCTGCAGCATTTTAGTATGTTTCGGTTTCTGTGGTGTGTTAGTTTTTTTCTTAAGCTAGGTCAAATACAATTCGCCATATTACGACTACAAACGAGGCCGACGTGCAACAGCCAATCAAATCTCTCCTGGATTGTAGCACAGATTTGATTTTTCAGTGATGGGGAAATTTATCCATATACATGGCTTCAAAGAGCCCAGTGGCTAACGACGCATTTTGTCTTGATTTAGGTCTTAATGGTTGTAAAAAGGTGTTGAAATGACTTAAATTGGACTTGGTGACACGTGGAGAAACCCTGAACTCGCTGTCAGAGCTGTGGTTATTCATCTGACCAATCAGAATCCAGCACACCTCACCATTTAGCCGTACCCGCTAGCCTAGCGCGTCGGTGCGTAGAGTAGTTTAAGGCAGTTTGCATGTCATTGCCTTGCCACATAGCGTGCTGTTCTAATCTTAAAAAATAGTAAATAAAGCAGTGGCTTCTGCTCCAGTTGCGCCATCCTGTGGTTCCTAAGCACTGCATCTGCCTTGTGTGCGCAGCCAGGGATTATGAGATCCAGCGGGAGCGCATCGAGTTGGGCCGCTGCATCGGAGAAGGCCAGTTCGGGGACGTGCATCAGGGGGTCTACGCCAGCACAGTGAGCAACACACACACACACACACATACACATTTCCCAGAAACGACTCGTAACCAACACTGCCTAACCAAACCATTAAACCCTGTTTTCTTGCAATTCTCCAAGAATGCATTGTTTCTGTGCTGATGGTGATATATAAGGTTTCAACCAGTAACCAGCATTTTTATTCCTACAATAATAGTGTTCTTTTTATCGCCCATGTTTGAATGTCCATCGGTTGTATAGCAGAATTTAAGCTTCCACCAAAGCACCCCATATAATATATATATATATATATAGATATATATATATATATATATATATATATATATATATATATATATAGATATATATATATATATAGAGAGAGAGAGAGAGAGAGAGAGAGAGAGAGAGAGCGCCTATATGGGGTACTTTTACACACACACACACACACACACACACACACACACATATATATATATATATATATGGATGGATGTTGTCCCATATATAGTCTCTCTCTCTCTCTCTCTCTATATATATATATATATATATATATATATATATATATATATATATATATATATATATGTGTGTGTGTGTGTGTATATATATATATATATATATATATATATATATATATATATATATATATAGCCTATATGTGGTGCTTTGGTGGAATATATATATATATTTATATATGTGTATGTATATATATATGTGTGTGTGTGTGGTGTGTGTGTGTGTGTGTGTGTGTGTGTGTATATGCATATACGGCACAAGCCTTTGCTATCCTAGTGCCAGGCCCAAGCCCGGATAAATGTGGAGGGTTGCATTGGGAAGGGCATCCAGCAAAATGCGCCAAAACTAATATGCGGGCCGTCCAATAAGGCAAAACCCCTAACGGGAAAAGCCAAAAGAAAAAAAAACAACAAATCCACAAAAAGTCCAGCATCGGCTCTCATCCATCCCGTCTAGCG
This sequence comes from Kryptopterus vitreolus, assembly GCA_030449085.1. Classification (NCBI taxonomy): domain Eukaryota; kingdom Metazoa; phylum Chordata; class Actinopteri; order Siluriformes; family Siluridae; genus Kryptopterus; species Kryptopterus vitreolus. Next base: position 6,273,138 of record JACRUU010000007.1, read on the forward strand.
GATTCCTGATTTGTCCAATGCTTTATGTGGTCTGGTTTGCAGGAGAACCCTTCGCTGTCGGTGGCCATTAAGACATGCAAGAACTGCACCTCGGATAGCGTGCGGGAGAAATTCCTCCAGGAAGCCTGTGAGTTTTGAACCAACCTACTACGGCTAATACTGTACTGTCAGGACTTCCTGTGATAATGTAGCTAATTCATCTGACTCAAAATTGATCACATGATTACATTTTATTCCCGGTATTCCGCAGTGACAATGCGGCAGTTCGACCATCCCCACATTGTCAAACTGATCGGCGTAATCACGGAGAACCCAGTCTGGATCATCATGGAGCTCTGCACCCTCGGCGAGGTACGGTTCACGCGCTCGCCTTTAACTCAGCCAATCTTTTTATTTTTAATTAACTCAATTTGTTAAATATTGGTTACATATTGTTATTGTCGCGTCCTAAATAATAAAAGTATAGCGCATCTGCTAATTCATTCATTCATTCATTCATTTTCTACCGCTTTATCCGATCTTCCCTCGGGTCACGGGGAGTCTGTGTCTATCTCAGGCGTCTATGGGCATTAAGGCAGGATACACCCTGGATGGAATGCCAACCCATCGCAGGACACACACACACACACATACACACACATTCACACACTAGGGACAATTTTCCAAGGTGCCAATCAACCTACCGTGCATGTTTTTGGACCGGGGGGAAACCAGAGAACCCGGAAAAAAAAACCCTGAGGCACGGGGAGAACATGCACAAACTCCACAAACACATGGCCGAGACGGGAATCGAACCCGGACCCTGGTGGTGTGAGGCGAACGCTGCTAACCACTACGCCACCGTGCCCCCATCTGCTAATTAATTCATTCATCTTCTACCGCTATAATCCGATCTTCCCTCGGGTCACGGGGAGTCTGTGCCTATCTCAGGCGTCTATGGGCATTAAGGCAGGATACACCCTGGATGGAATGCCAACCCATCGCAGGACACACACACACACACACACACACATTCATACACTAGGGACGATTTTCCAAGGTGCCAATCAACCTACCGTGCATGTTTTTGGACCGGGGGGAAACCGGAGAACCCGGAGAAAAACCCCCTGAGGCATGGGGAGAACATGCAAACTCCACACACACATGGCCGAGACGGGAATCGAACCCGGGCCCTGGCGGTGTGAGGCGAACGTGCTAACCACTACATCTGCTAATTATTATTCATAAATAAATGGATTTTTACTAACAAAATTGTTGAAATCTGTGCAATGTTGACGTCTATGTCAATGTCGATTTTTTTTGTTTTTGTTTTGTTTGTGTTTTTGTTGTTGTTTGTGTTTTTAAAGCTGAGGTCGTTCTTACAAGTAAGAAAATACAACCTGGATCTGGCGTCACTGATTCTGTACGCCTACCAGCTGAGCACAGCTTTGGCTTACCTGGAGAGCAAGAGATTTGTACACAGGTGAGACAAAGCACTCGGATATAGAACGCAGTAGTACATTGTATTCACACCAGTGCTCGTGGTGTAAATGCTCGTGGTTTTCTGCAGGGACATTGCTGCCAGGAACGTCTTGGTGTCTTCCGCCGACTGTGTGAAACTTGGAGACTTTGGACTCTCCAGGTACATGGAGGACAGCTCCTATTACAAAGGTAACTAAGTCAGACCCACTCTGAGGCATTTGTTTATTTCCCCTCTGTTTTCTTCTTATTGGGAATATTCAGGAATATACATATTTATTCATTAGTCAGCATTTTTGAAAAATTGATTGATAAATTGCTTGATAAATTTACATTTACAGTGGGTGGGATTTGAATCCACGCGATGGGAAACCGATGGGTGGGATTTGATCATATGACCCATAGGCCCAGCAGCGGTGGGATTTGAACCTGTAGGTCCAGCAGTGTCAGGATTTGAACCTATAGGTCCAGCAGTGGTGGGATTTGAACCCATATGTCCAGCAGTGGTGGGATTTGAAACTATAGGTCCAGCAGTGGTGGGATTTGAAACTATAGGTCCAGTAGTGGTGGGATTTGAACCTATAGGTCTAGTAGAGGTGGGATTTGAACCCATAGGTCCAGCAGTGGTGGGATTTGAACCCATAGGTCCAGCAGTGGTGGGATTTGAAACTATAGGTCCAGTAGTGGTGGGATTTGAACCCTAGGTCCAGTAGTGGTGGGATTTGAACCTATAGGTCTAGTAGAGGTGGGATTTGAACCCATAGGTCCAGCAGTGGTGGGATTTGAACCCATAGGTCCAGCAGTGGTGGGATTTGAACCCAGTATGGTGGGAGGTCCATAGTAGTGGTGGGATTTGAAACCTAGGTCCAGTAGTGGTGGGATTTGAACCTATAGGTCTAGTAGAGGTGGGATTTAAACCTGTAGGTCCAGCAGTGTCAGGATTTGAACCTATAGGTCCAGCAGTGTCAGGATTTAAACCTGTAGGTCCAGCAGTGGTGGGATTTGAACCCATAGGTCCAGCAGTGGTGGGATTTGATACTATAGGTCCAGTAGTGGTGGGATTTGAACGAATAGGTCCAGTAGTGGTGGGATTTGAACCTATAGGTCTAGTAGAGGTGGGATTTGAACCTATATGTCCAGCAGTGCCAGGATTTTGAACCCATAGGTCCAGTAGTGGTGGGATTTGAACCTATAGGTCCAACAGTGGTGGGATTTGAACCTATAGGTCCAGCAGTGGTAGGATTTGAACCTATAGGTCCTAGTAGAGGTGGGATTTAAACCTGTAGGTCCAGCAGTGGTGGGATTTGAACCTATGGGTCCAGCAGTGGTGGGATTTGAATCAGTGGGTCCAACATTGTTGAGAGGTGAACACTTAAGTCCAGCAGTAGTGGGATTTTGAACCAGTGAACCCTGCAGTGGTAGGATTTTAACCCATGGGTCTAGCAGCGACACAATGTAACCTGTGGGTCCAGCAGTGATGGGATTTGAACCTGTAGGTCCAGCAGTGGTAGGATGTGAACCCATGGGTCCGACAGTGTTGACAGTTGAACCCATAAGTCCAGCAGTAGTGGGATTTTGAATGAATGGGGGTCCATCAGTTTTTTGAACCATTGACCCATAGGTCCAGCAGTGGTGGGATTTGAACCTCTGTCTTTCTCATCATGAGCCTAACATCTAACCTTCATTTAACATCTAACCTACTACTTTCACATGATGAGTGATGATGACAGACGCAGCAGTAATGATGTTTTATAAGTCCAACATCTCTACTGAGCAATCACTGCCTCATGATGATGATGATGACCGTCGCTCTTATCCTACAGCACCATCTAGTGGTTTACAGATATATTCTATTTAACTTGTCAATCATGGATTGGTTTTCGAAACTTGCTTTTTATTTGAAAAGTCTTTCTCAGTGTTACCTGCTGTTACTGCTGATACTTTTATTATTATTATTATTATTATTATTATTATATTACTTGGGATTATCTGTGAATTTTTTTTTTTTTTCTTTTCATAGCATCCAAAGGAAAATTGCCAATTAAATGGATGGCACCAGAATCCATAAACTTCCGCCGCTTTACCTCAGCCAGTGATGTGTGGATGTTCGGTAAGTTATAGATATAAACACTGTATGTATATGTGTGTGTGTGTGTGTGTTGTGTATGTGTATATATATATATATATATATATATATATATATATATATATATATATATATATATATATATATATATATGTATATATGTATATGTATAAGTGATGTAGGTGAGATGAGGTTCCTGGAGTGCAGTCAGTGCTCGTATTTATCCCAAAGGTGTTCAATAGGATTGGAGCTCTGTAACAGGAGATCGTCCATGTCAACCCCATGTAGATCATGTATTGATGCACAGGGGTTTTGTCATGCTGGAACAGTTTTGAGTCTCCATGTTCAGGTGAAGGGACATTTTCATGGTACTGCACCCAAAGACAATCCCGTACAGTGACGAAGGCAGTTCAATCAGTCTTCCTCCAGATATAAACACAGTTTAGGTGTTATAATTACTTTCTCTCTCTCTCTCTCTCTCTCTCTCTCTCTCTCTCTCTCTCTCTCTCTCTCTCTCTCTCTCTCTCGTCAGGTGTGTGCATGTGGGAGATTCTGATGTACGGCATCAAGCCATTCCAGGGCGTAAAAAACAACGACGTGATCGGGCGAATAGAGAACGGAGAGCGCCTGGCCATGCCCCCCAACTGCCCCCCCACCCTTTACAGCCTGATGACCAAGTGCTGGGCGTACGACCCAGGCAAGAGACCACGCTTCACCGAACTGAAGACACAGCTCAGGTTAGACTCCTGGACACCTTCACACAGGACTCCTTCACACCACACACACACACACACACACACACACACACACACGTCACTAGAAGAAGCAGAAGTGGTGTGTCTCTGAATGTTGGTGGTTGTCTGGATGTCAGTGTGCACTCTGAAACACCAGGGGTCAGTGTTTTAATGCTAAACGTTTCTCTTCATTTGGAGCATTTCTTGCATCATTCTTAATATTAGCAAAACTGTAAATACATTTCTACAAACAAAATATGCAAATAGAACAACGCGATGGAATTCCTGCAAATGCATCTCAGAAATGCTTAGTCATGTTTAGGGTTGAAATTTTAATTAAACATTTTCAGATTCCACTTATCCCTTCCCAGATTGGATTCCAAACGGTAAAACAAACGCAGATGCTTAGTCATCTTGGTCGTGACACCTCGCTTGTCATTTATTACAATAATTACACTTTTAAGCGCTTCTCGTGGTCCCTGTAAGCAACGGGGTAAATAAAGGATCCAAGGTGAGACGCATTTCCTGAATAAAATGTGAGTGATGCTTGCCGATGCAAACCGTGGCTGGTCCGTTTAATATTTAGCTTTGACATCGAAATGCAAGCTCGTTCAGAGAGACGATCATTTAGATTCCAGAAATGCCATTTGGCCGTTTTTTGGCCAGTGACGTCGCATGACCTCATCAAATTACCCTGAGTCCGACTCCTGTCGATGTGCCGAGCGTTTAGACATGTCACATGACCCCGTAGGCAGAGTTTCTCCGTTTCGCATATTTTTCGAGTTCATGGGCACGTCTCAGAAGCCCTCATTCAATTTCATATCACTTCTATGCCCCGGGCGAAGGGATTTTGGAGTTGGTCTGGGGTTAGATACGCATATGCTCGCAACCTACTTTATCTCACCTACAAGTGGATATGTCAAATGTCGGTCATAACACGGGCCGAACAGCAGAGTGTCAGATTTCCCCATTTGTGTGTGGCGTTCATGAGGTATATGATCGTTGTCCACTCCGGACCCCCTACGAGTGGATTTGCCATATTTGCATGTCGGACTCTCACAGGTCGAGCTGTGAGGCACGAAATTTCGGCCCCATTCATTTTCTATGGGAACAAATTCCCACATTTGGCCCCGGGTTCGGAATTCCGCAGGGTGATTCCTTATAAAAGTAATAGCACACCTCACACCATCGGGCCGCACGATTTGAGGTATGATCCGCGCATTAGGATCGGACAAAAGCTGTGGGACTAGTTACACGCCGAAAATTGATCGAGAGAGATTATAATAGTGATGCTTTTGCACACGTCACTAATAATAATCCAAGTCAACCAGAAGGCGTAAAAAACCCCAGAGAAGCAGACGAAAACCATGCGGCGACGCGAAGCCCTTAAATGCCTGAGTAGGAAGTGCGCATCCCAAAACTGTAAACTGATGTTTAGATTACCACATAATGGCATGGCGGGTTGCCAGGTGGTAAAAAATGCACCCAGGAATGAAAACGTTATCTTAATCTTAAATATCTGATTCCAGAATCGGAATCGCTTTTTCGATTCCCAGCCCTAGTCATGTCATCTGGCATTTATGAATTTCAGCAGCACATATGTACGCCTTACTATATGTGCAATGTTGATGGTCAGACACCAGACAAGATTCACACGTTCATTCTACTGTAATTCCGTGGTTTCTTACCAAATTGAAGGTTCCAATTCCCCTTTGATTTTTAGAAACTAGTTGATCATGGCAGTGAGACGGCAGTGTATCGGTGATCCGTAACGCTATTCGTCCACTCAAAATGCAGCAGCGCAACTCATGTTCAACCTTCCTAAATCCTCTGACACCCCCCCCACTAGTGCACTTCCTGTATCTGCTCTCACACGCACAATTCAATTCAACACTGACGCTCGCCTACAAACGCCAAACAAGGATCTTCATCCCTCAGAAATCTCCTCCTCATCACCTCCCGTAGCGCACCACGCTCGCTGCACGCCTGCTTCCAAGGGGAAGAGCTAAAGATCTTCTCCTCTGTTCTGGTATCTCTTCCAACAACACCCCATCACAAAGTCAAACAACAACTAATAACATTCCTTCCAACAACACCCCATAATAACACTTCTTCCTCCTCACTGTCCAGGAAAACATTAAAAATAATGTCCATGTTTATTTTTGTACCTTAAGTTTGTATTTACCCTTCATGAATGAATTTATCCTTAGACCTAAAGCACTATTTGTACGTCGCCCTGGATAAGGACGTCTGCTACATACTGTAAATGTAAATGTGAACTTAATAAGATACACCGATGCACTGTTTGTCATTAGGCTACAAGTCATGTCAAGTCAAGTCACCTTTATTTATATAGCGCTTTTAACAATAGAGATTGTGTCAAAGCAGCTGTACAATAATAATAATAATAATAAATGACACGTGAATATTCAGTCCTCAATGGGGACGCATTCGATTGGACAAAGTGTATGGATTTAAGGCGACTTTGACATGTCTTGGTCAAATGGCTATTCAGAAGTGAAAATGGGCGGAGCTTCACCGATCTGCAAACCAAATTGTGGAACCGTTCCAGAATCGTTTTCCCTCAAATTGCAGTTTGAATGTCTCATCAATTACAGACGTCTTTTATCTCTTTATCGTCTTGTTCAGCACTATCCTGGACGAGGAGAAAGCTCAGCAGGAGGAGCGCATGCGTATGGAGATGAGGCGCCAAGTCACAGTGTCCTGGGACTCGGGCGGATCAGACGACGCTCCCCCGAAAGTAAGCGCCGGCGTGTTTGCAGAGAAAGAGTGAAAACGTTATAAATGATGCGATGATGTGGGTTTGATGATCACCCGTAGCAGCGATGAGATGATTACAAAGCACAACAATTCTGCCGATGGTTATCTGCATGCCGTCACAGGATGAAAAGCCATTTTTACGACACGTTTCCCAAACTTTTAACTTCTCTATAAAAGATCTGCGAGGTTGCAAAGTCCTCCCCATTTGTTGTTTTGAATCCTAGAGCAGTCTTCTGGTGCTAAACGCTGGAATTCCGAAGCGCCTCCAAAGATCACATTTTCCGGAACGCCGTATTTCATCGCACTTTAGCACGTCACTCTGATTCGCCAGTGCACCTTCAGAACTCTTATATAACAGACCTGAGTGTGCACGCGCGCGCGCGCGCGCGTGTGTGTGTGTGTGTGTGTGTGTGTGTGTGTGTGTTGGTGAATGAGGGAGCTGATCTCATTTCCACAGGACAAGTGTTTATCCAGGAAAGTTCAGTGAGATGTCAGGCGTCTCCGGAGTGCCAGCAAAAACAAAACATCACCTCCGTCATTATTGTCCGCTTATAGAGTATAAAGTGGCGATTCCAAGATAAACTGATAGACAATGCTTCTGTCTGTCTTTCTTTTGTTCTTTCCTGATGTCTCTTCCTTCCCCTTGCAGCCCAGCCGTCCAGGTTATCCCAGTCCCCGATCCAGTGAAGGTTTCTTCCCAAGTCCTCAACATGCAGGACAGCACAATCATTACCAGGTAACTCCATATCCTACACACATTCCACCGCATGCCATATTCTGCTGTAGCGGTACGCGATACATGCGCATGTTTTCCTGGGAAACCAGGGAAATATGTGATGCGATTTATTTATTTAATTCAGTAATTAATTAATTGGACGTCTGATTGGTTGTTTACAAGAGAAAGAAAAAATGGAATAAACAGGAGACATATTTACTCATATTCTTGCTCTTGTCTGGGAAAGTGAGCAGATGAGATGGTATGAGGGAGTAACATTCTGTAACGCTAGTACAGAGCGTGGTGTCGGTGTGCAAGATGCACCTGAATCGCAGCAACCTAATTCGTATAACGAGAAATCGTCCCAATTAATCAGTGCACCTTCTCCTTCACCTATAAATCTTACCTTCCCTACTTTAATATTCAATAAGTAATATTAAAAAGTACTTGAACGGGGCACGGTGGTTTAGTGGTTAGCACGTTCGCCTCACACCGCCAGGGTCGGGGGTTCGATTCCCGTCTCGGCCATGTGTGTGTGGAGTTTGCATGTTCTCCCCGTGCCTCAGGGGGTTTTTCTCCAGGTTTCCTCCACGGTCCAAAAACATGCACGGTAGGTTGATTGGCATCTTGGAAAATTGTCCCTAGTGTATGAATGTGTGTGTGTGTGTGTGTGTGTGTGTGTGTGTGTGTGTGTGTGTGTGTGTGTGTGTGTCCTGCGATGGGTTGGTATTCCATCCAGGGTGTATCCTGCCTTAATGCCCATAGACGCCTGAGATAGACACAGATTCCCCGTGGGAAGATCGGATAAAGCGGTTGAAGATGGAAAAAAAAGTACTTGATGCTCATTTAAGCGTAACAGAAAAAAACGATGTAAAAAAAATGTATATTGCTCCGTCTTTTTCTGACCAGCTTTGAAAAGATTTAGATTTGTGTCCGTAGCTAATGGTTAGATGTTTAACGAGGACCAAAAGTCCATGTTTGAGGAATTTCAGTGGCGCAGGATTCCATTGCAGCCAATTAAGAAACAAAAACCCCATGAACAACAAACCCACATTCTATTGTGCTCACTGTTGGCCTTATAAGGAGCTGGAGACAAATTCCTGGCCACTGTGAGGGTATTTTGTTTTTTTTTTTTTTGTCTTGTTTTTTTATATATATCTTTTTATTTATTATTTCTGTTGGAAGAGAGGAGGAAAAAAAATAATCAGGATCTTATCTCGGTTTCTTGGTCAAAGGTTGATGGATGCAAAGAGGAAATTTTTCCGCGCTTTTCACGTTTTATTCATCTCTGTCTTTTGATCGGAGCAGAAAAACAGCTGTTTTCTGCTTCTTGGCTTTTTTTTTTTTTTTTTTTTTTTTTTTTTTTTTTTTTTTTTTAATAAAAAAACTTGCATTTTGATTTTTTTCCTCTCAAGGGATCGCCTTACCCCGGATCTCACGGCGTGCCGGCAGTTCCCAGTGGAGGATATCCGGGCCAGGCCTCTGTCCTCGAGCCCCATGAGACATGGAACCACCACAGACAAGATGTCCCTGGGTGGTCTCCTAATATGGAGGTGAGCTTCATGTGCAAGTCCGCGGGGTCACGGCACGCATGAATCATATAGGAGGTCCAGTTTTCTCTCTGTCTTTCACACTGAACGTCTATTACGTTCCTACGAGACACAAATTTTACGAATAACGTTTGAAGGACATTAGTTTTAATCCATGTCAGGTGCTGCTGTGTCATTTGATTTACATCTGGATTTGCAATGTGTTTATCTCCAGCAAGTAAAAACATTCCAAATCCAACTTTTTTCCCCCCCCCCCCCTTTTTTTTTTTTTGGACAAATTTCCATACAGATGTTGTATCATGCTGTGAGAAGAAAGTATCTGCCCAGACTCATTAATCACTCCCATTTCTATACGTTTTCATAACCATATAGTATTATTTTTAGCAAAACTACGGAGATTTAATTCCAGCCCAAATCCATCCTTCTTGTTTTGCTCAGAAACCTCATAAATATTTATTTGTTTATCTATATGTCGGGTAATAGACAAACAATGATTCTGGCTATGGTGTAAGCGATGAGATCAGATCCGGTACATAACCTTCAGAGATTTTGCGATTCTTTGCTCGGGAAATGAACGAATCACTCTTTGAGGCGACTCGTTCTGCTGAGTCACATTAAAGAGCCGTTCAAATTGAACAGATCGTTCACAATGGACTCATCACTAGTACAGTGTATATAATGTGTGTGTAATGGTTGTAATTGATGTGTTTATGTGTGTGTCAGGATGGAGGTGCTCTGGACATGCGGGCCCTGGGCCAGGTGCTGCCGACTCACCTGATGGAGGAGAGGCTGATGATGCAGCAGCAGCAGATGGAGGAGGATCAGCGCTGGCTTGAGCAAGAGGAAATCTTCCTAGTAAGTTCATTCTCACATATACATGTGTGTATGCGTGTGTTTGTGTGTGCATGTGTGTATTTGTGTGTGAAATTAATATTTCCGCAGTGGCGTGTGGAGCAGGTGGTAAATACTGGCGATAAATACACGTGAAAAATGTCACCTTTCCTGGAGACGAGCATAGCACATCTGGATACTGAGCGAGATTTAATAAATAAATACAAGTGAGAATAGTTATATATAACATTTAATGCCTCCGTTTTTTTTTTTTCACAGAATAAATAAATAAATGCTGTTCATTTTAAGAGATTTTTATTGCGCTTTAATAATGACAAAGTACTTTTTATTCGATTTCTTGATTACACGTTTATAAAAGCAATTAATCAAAGCGTAGTTTTTTGACATTTATAACAGATAAAAACAGCAGAGAAATCTAACACTAGATTAGTACTGAAATTTATTACTTAAAATGTGAAAAGAAATGCTCTGGAATTTTAAAGAATTCCATTGTAGTTTGGATTCATGTAAACTGGTAATGCTGCAGTAAATATTCCATTTGTAACTGCTTTGTATTGGTATTGTTTATTTGTTAATTTCAACAATTAATATTAATTTTATTTGATGTCCGGTTCATTTTCAACTCTTGTTACTTTGAAGCTTTATGATCTAAAATGAAGGAGGTACAGCACATGTCTAAACAAGCAGCACGTCACTTCATTAATTCGCCTCTAGAGGCCGCTCTTGTACTGTATAATGACAGTGGACATTGTCAGATGCAACCCGGAAAAAATATCAGTATGGATTATTGGCGAGAGCGGATCGTTTCAACAATCAAATATCGCTGATGAATTGATAATCAAATCTATTATTTATGCCTTGTTATTTTGATTAAGAAAGTCAAAATTAAAGTAGCATGTCCGAAAAAATCGGCAGGATTATTTTTCTTGTTTGTTTGTTTTTTTTCTTGAGCACTGTGGTTAATGAGGACGCGTCACCAGACTCCCGGCCCATGTCAGATCTTTGCTTCTGTCCTCCAGAGAAACGATCCCGAGCCCCTTGTGTGTGTGTGAGTGTGTGTTCGCGTACGGAGACGTGTGTGGCCAATCGTGTGTGTGTGTGTGTTTGGACGTTTTAAAGGCCGAAATAGCGACATGAAAAACAAAGCTGTAAATCGTGAGCGTGTTGCATGCGAGACTCTTGAAACATTCTGGCTGCTGTTGTGGAAGAAGCGACTGCTCTGTTTCCATGTGAGAGCTCCACAAGGCAATTCCTCAAGCAGCGTATTATTAGTGCAAACGCCTTCAATATCACTGGAATTTCAGATCCCGTGTTTATTAAAACAGTTTGAGCTTCTCAGGAATGAATCCAGAAGCCATGCCTTACTAGTGTGCAGTTCATCTGTGTATCGCCTGCATTACCTTCATATCATACTCTTCATATGATACTACATATGATGTACTGAATGAGGACTTTGCTCATATTTAAGTCCTGTAAAGACACTTCATATGGGGTGTTTACTGTAAATATTTATAATCAGGTCATAGTAAATCCAAGCGCTTTGTACACTTGGTCATATTTTTTTTCCTTATTATACCCCCTGTGCATACTCCGACAATGAGAGCGCTACTGCCACCTAGTGTAGTGGACGTGCATTTATACTTTATTATAGTACTGCAATAAAATGTATTCCTCAGGGTCACACTGTGAGATGGTATGAGGAAGAAACCAGGCTCAAAATCGAACCCGTCCTCGTCGCGGTCCATTCATTTCAGATCATTGTTGATGTACTTTTCAAACTGTGCTCCTGTGCCGTTGTAGCAGACTCGTGATGATAAATCCATTCCAAATCCATCCTCACAAGGTCCGTGAGATGCTCTGTAACTTGATGGATCTTTGGGTTGTCCATGTGGAACCATCTCCACCTGCCCAGAGTGGTCTCTATTTACTAAGAGCTCCATGATGAATGTGGAGAGAATATCTGCGGACAGGAATGCAGGAATGCCTCAGGAGCGTGTTAAAGGAGAGTAGAGGATGGGAGAGTAGATCATCTTGTGCATTATGGATCTAAAAAGCTCGTGGACGACGTGGCCTGTGTCTCGACTCTCTAAACAGAATGTTAAATTTAGCTATGAAGTTTTGGTCCTACTGTATATAAAAAAGTTTCTAAAGGTCAGGCCAGTCGAGAACTGTGAAAAGAGCAACAAGAAGAGGCAGGGAGGGCGAAGAGGGAAATGGGATGTGTCTGAGTGGGACGAGACGGGGAAAAGTGCAGAGAGGGAAAATAGAGCGGGAGCCGGTGGGAGTCTTTTGGCCGCGTTTCCTCTCGGCGCCGCGTCCAGACACATTTAATCCTTGCTCCAGCCAGGAGCCAGCAAGCAGACGCTCTCTCCGGCACGCCGTCGTGTCGATGGATCGGGGCTCGCCTCGCTCCGTCCTCGCCGTGCTGAGGACCTGCTCCGCTCCCAGGATGCACCTTTTCAAATCCTGCTTTGGAAAACCGGTACCGAGAGCTGCGGGGTTTTTTTTGTTTGTTTGTTTATTTATTTATCTTGCTTCTGAAATTAGATCGTCAGGCTTCTAAACCACGACTCTTTAAAATGCATGATGTTTTTATATAATTCTCCATCTAGTCCTTTTGAACTTTTCTGTAACATGGAGTGGATATACGTGTCCATGATCACTTATGATCTCAGAGGAAAGACTCTGTTTATACCAAGACGTCTACATTTTCCACTTCCTTTGTAACACGGGTGTAATTTGTGTGTCTCTCCAGAAGCCAGAGTCCAGAAATTCAAGGGGCAGTATCGAGCGGGAGGACGGAGCTCTCCAGGGACTGGTGAGTTCCCATGACCCTTTGCATATTTGTGCTTCATCCCAGAGGTGCTGTAGAGTGAACACATTGCATTTTCACATGCATCCTGGTGACTGATTGTCTGAAGTAGTAGTGATACGGTTGATTTTTGTCGAGGGGAGAGACTCGAAGCAGTGTCAACAGAGGGAGGCACATTTTTACACGACTTCTCCGCAAACCAGGAAGGTTTTTTCTAAAAGGCTTGAGCTTTGTGGGCTTTCCCACAAACCGCTCGGTCTCACCCGGTGAAACCAGCCGTAATCCCGTGTGCAGTAAAACCAGGGCAGAGTCGAGTAAAGAAAAACCTAAAATGCCTGCTTTGTGTTTCTATTTTCTTTCAGACGGGAAACCAGCACGTCTACCAACCTGTGGGCAAAGCAGGTAAAGTGTTTCTCCAGGGCTCGGATTGTCTAAACAAGCTTTTCTCCGCGTATGTGATGCGAATTTTATTAGAGCTTGGGTTTTACCAATAGCTACAGACGTCGCCATTAACAATGCGCGTTTCCTCCCGCGAAATCTCGTTGGATCCTGTCGCCACTTTTCTTTAGAATTTAAATAAATGTGTTGTGCTGGGAGGGAGCACGGTGGCATAGTGGTTAGCACGTTCGCCTCACACCACCAGGGTCCGGGTTCGATTCCCGTCTGTGTGTGTGGAGTTTGCATGTTCTCCTTGTGCCTCAGGGGGTTTTTCTCCGGGTTCTCCGGTTTCCTCCCGGTCCAAAAAACATGCACGGTAGGTTGATTGGCACCTTGGAAAATTGTCCCGAGTGTATAAATGTGTGTGTGTGTGTGTGTGTGATGGGTTGGCATTCCATCCAGGGTGTATCCTGCCTTAATGCCCATAGACGCCTGAGATAGGCACAGACTCCCCGTGACCCGAGGGAAGATCGGATAAAGCGGTAGAAGATGAATGAATGAATGTGTTGTGTTGGGCAGAATATCCACCAGGTGGCGCATGGAATAACATACTATATATACAGGCCAGACCAAATTGCCGAGTAACCACGTTTCAGTTATCGCAATAAATTATTATTCCGAAAAATTAACTAATAAGTAACGTAAAAACATTGCGTCATACTTACCGATAACCCCTAATTATAAAAATGGATACTGGAAATAAAAAAAAAAAAAGGATAACAAACACTCCATGTAAAATAGTACTGAACTTGATTACAAAATGTGCTGAATAAAAATGAAATACTAGGGGTGGCAAATTTAACACGTTAATATCGCATTAATGCAATTTAATTTTAATAGCAATAGTTTTAGTAACATGTGATTAATGCAATTCGCATCTTGTAGGTTTTATTTGTTGTTTTTGCTTTTTGATATAAACAAATGTATATAAAAGAGGTGAAATTATAACCTTTAATGCAGTACACATTTATTCACAACACAATTTTCGCTTGTCTCAAATCAAGCACCAGTATTCCCCATGATGCACATGTCCGGCAATTATGAGGGGTCTAATTTTATCATAGCAGTATGACATGTCTTTATGCAGATTTTTCATTTTCCGTAAGATGCACTTTTTTTGCCTGTGTTTGGTGTTTCAAAGCCCTGTTTTAGCTTTTATTTTTCTCCTGCTCATCCACACACATTAATATACATATAGTGTAGATTGTTCTGTTTTTGCTTAATTGTGTACTGTATTGTAAAACAACAAAAAGGTCCCATTCAAAGTTAATATTAAATAAAAGACACCTTAAACAAACAATCCCTGATAAACAATCAATTCTGATTAACCATAAAAAGCGATGAATCAGTCGACCTCTAGTTATCACTTTTACACTCTTAAACATTAAACATTAATTGTTTAGTTAAACTTTGGTCCATTTTTTTTGCCGTATTTAAGAATGAAGGAACATCTTCCCTGCTTTCCCTGTTCTAACCCTGTTTAAAATTCAAATGTTTACATGACATTCCTTTACTCAGATCCCGGCGCTCCACCTAAGAAGCCTCCTCGCCCGGGAGCGCCGTGCCACCTGAGCAGCACAGCCAGCATCAGCCCGGTGGACAGCTATAACGAGGGTGTCAAGGTACTCTCAGCTCCTGCATGAACGCTCCGTCATCAGCCGACGCTGGCTCCAGCCTGGCTGCACTCTTATTATTAACACTTGTGCATGGTGTAAAGCACACGCTTTGATTTTCCTCCCTTTTTTTTTTCGCACCCTTCGTTTGCACGATTGTCCTAGCATGCAAACCCTGTATGATGGACGACCCGAACGGACGGGGGAAAAAAACGGAAAGTGCAGCATAAAGAATAAATCCTGAATTCCCTTTAGCCAAAAGGTTTGAGTTGCTGCTCGTCAGCAAAATAGGGGAAAATGTCTTTTCCCAACCGCGCAGTAGTGGGGAAAAAAGGCATCACGGAAGCCTCACGCCACCATCGATTAGCCAATTTATGCCTGCATATTAATCTGCATTTAGGGCATTTAGGAGATGCTTTTATCCATTTAGAAGATGCATACAATCCTGCATCGAACATTTTATCTAGGAATTAATCAACACCGCTTCAGTAGGATACTATCAGCCTAAAACTCGCATCTCAAAAACACGATATAGCACACCTTTTTTTTTGTTGTTGTTTTTGTTTTGGCTTTTTTTTTTTTTTTTTTTTTTTTTTTTTACAGTACATAAACCATTAGGGTAGTTGGTAGGTCTTGACCTGAAGTTTGCAGATCCGCTTTGTATGGGAATTTTCACTCCACCACCTCGGTCCCAAAACGGAGAGCTTGTGAAAATTCGAGTAGCGCTAGAAGAACTCGAACCCCAGTAACCAAGCAGACTCTTAGTGGTTGTAAAAAAAAAAATGAACAGTTATAATCCTCTGAAAAGCGCTGAACTTGTGGATACATACACGCGAGCGTGCAAACGCGGATAAAGAGAGTAATCAGATGTCGCTTTCCATCTCTGGGGAAAACCCATTTTTGAAAGTTTCTTTCACCACCTCCTTTTCCGCCATGACCGCATGCTGTTCAGAAGCTGCCAAAGCCACAATGCAGTGAGCGTGTGTTCTGTTATTCAACTTTTTAACCAAGAAATGTATAGTAGTACCTTTAAACTAGTACGTTATAGCTTAGTGGTTACGGCCCCGGGTTGCTGATGGGAATGTCAGTGGTTCAAACCCAAGTATCGCCCTCGAGCAAGGCTCTTAACCCTCTATACTCAGGGGGTCCTGTATCATGGCTGACCCTGCACTCTGACCCCATGAGAAGAATATATATATATATATATATATATATATATATATATATATATATATATATATATATATATATATTTATATATATATATCTATATATATATATATATATCTTCTGACTATTATTTATTTTTCATTTGATCTGTAAAAATCCAATCCTATACTTTTAATCAGACTATAATCCCACTTATTATTTGACCCTTAATTGTTATGCATTGTGTGCATGTTGTTGTTTTTTTTGTTGTTTGTTTGTTTGTTTTTTTTTTTTTGTTTTTTTTATTTAATAATTTGTTCCTGTTCTGTTCCCCCTGCATCCCACCTTCACCCCCCCCCCCCCCACACACACCCACACTCGCCTGCTTTTTGCTGCACGTAGCCCTGGAGGGTAAGGACGTTGTGTGTGTGTGTGTGTGTGTGTGTGTGTGTGTGGTGTGTGTGTGTGTGTGTCACTATGTAGAACTGCTCCTCGCACACTCATCCGCATGTTAAAGAGAGTCTTGAAATGCTAAACTAATGTTAAGCTGGATGCACTGATATATCTACACACACACACACACACACACACACACAAGCACACTAGTATGTTGGCCCTGAGCTGAATGAGTGTGAGAGTGCAGTTACTGTATAGTTAGTGCTGTAACATTGGGGACCGCAAAGGAAATTAAAGGTGCAATAAGTATATTTTCAGACCTTCAGATCTATTATAAGATTATATAAAGCCATCTGTCAGCATTATTTGTTGCACGTACATGGAAATCTACGCCTACCCCACATCTGGAAAGTATTCACAGCGCTTCTTTTTTTTTTCCTTCACATTTTATGTTACAGCCTTATTCCGAAATGGATTCAATTCATTTTCCCTCAAAATACCACAAGCAATGCCTCATAATGACAAACGCACAACTGTCGATGTAAGGTCCCTCATTTAACAGGGCATGTCAGAGCACAAACAAAGCCATTAAGTAAGGAATACAGTTCATTTGTGTTGTTTGTCTAATGGACATTTTTAATTCTACAAAGATAATGAAGTTAAAATGAAAAGGATTGTGTAAGCTGGTCCCTGATGTGCAAGGCGGTGGCAACTGTGGCAAAGAAAAACTCCATGAGATGGAATAATGAGCGAGAGGAACCAGACAAGCGCGGGAACCTTCATCCTCATTTGGGTGACCTCGACTGTCTGTTTATGCAGCTAAATGATTGTGAGAGGGGTTCATAGGCACCGTAATTTCTGGGATACCCAGGCTTTAGATTGAAGAGCATTCCAGCAGACTGAGAAAGAACACCATCCAGAGGCATGCTGGGACGAATTGGGCAGATCCAAGGAAAGGAGCAGGGATACCGGGTCCATCAGGGGCACCTTAAATACTGAACTACACCCTTCTCTCATTACAAAAGGAACCAGAAGGACTCTCAGACGTTAAGATCTCATTGGCATGAATGGCAAGCAGGCACCGCAGTACCATCTGTACAGTGAAGCATGGTGGTGGCAGCGTCATGCTGTGGGGATGTTTTTCAGCAGCAGGACCTGGAAGAGACTAGTCAGGATGGAGGGATAGATGAATGCAGCAATGCACAGAGACATCCTTGATGAAAACATGCTCCAGAGAGTTCTCGGGTTCATCGTCCAACAGGACAGCGACTCTAAGCACACAGCCAAGACAACAAGGGGAGGGTTTACTTTAACCTAATAAGGGGTGCACTGAAAAAAAGGCGCTGCACACGTTACAACCTCGCCTGCTCAATCAGTTCACCCTTGGCTTCAGTCATGAGCACATGTGGAATAAAAGCCTGCAGTAATTTTAGATCATTTTGAAAGAGTTAAGGTTCAGAAGCATTTGCTCATTCTTTTTTTTTAAGTTATCATTCTGTTTGTTTGTTTGGTTGTTTTTCATTCTAGCCTCATTTGAAGTGCAAAGGTATGACAGACAGGTATAGAGAGAGAATATAGAAAGATGGCAGATGTAAATAATTTAATGTGATAAAAAAAGATCTGAAGGAATGCTTACTTATTCTACCTTTAACTTCAAAGTATCTTTTTGTCATGCTACACGTTATTATATATATATATATATATATATAATGTGTGTGTGTGGGGGGGGGGGATCCTTGGATTTCTTTGTCATTATACGTTTTTATTGTTGTTGAGGTGTCAGGATTCAAACTCACTCACTCAAGACTTTTTATTTGTATTTTTAAATATATTTATGATGTCCAATGTATATTATGCCTAATGATTATCATGATATACTGAGAAATTTATTTTTCACACATAGCACATGTTCATAACACCTGAGAATATATATATAATCTAGAATTTACAGAAGCCTAGACTTGGGAGACACTACTTTCACTAAATATAGCTGAATGAATTCCATGAACCTAAAACACTGAATCATTTTATAATATCGGCCAGATGACAATCTCAAATAGAAATGAAGGAGTAATGATATTTAACTCGGGTCTCTCTCTCTCTCTCTCTCATTTTCTATGCTTTTTAATAAAAGTCATGGAGTATACTTATCTACTGCCATCTAGTGGTCAGATCTCAGCACTGCGCTCCTTTTGGAGACGCTTGGTTTCTGAAAAGATTTCCAGTCTCGACCCACAACAGGCAAAAGATTTCACACCACAATTCTGTGCCGTTTTATTGATCAGATCCAGCCTCAGGAGATCAGCCCACCCCCGACAGCCAACCTCGACCGCTCCAATGATAAAGTGTATGAGAATGTGACAGGACTGGTGAAGGCCGTGATCGAGATGTCCAGTAAAATCCAACCCGCGTCCCCTGAAGAATACGTGCCCATGGTGAAGGTGAAGGATCAATCACACACACACACACAATACACACCTGATTAGATGTGGTGCTGATGTGTGTGGATGTGTGTGTGTAGGAGGTCGGGTTGGCTCTAAGGACACTGTTGGCGACTGTGGACGAGACCATCCCTATCTTACCAGCTAGCACACACAGAGAGGTGGGTAACACTTATCCTTTTTACATTTGTTAACGTGTTTACCAATTTGTAATTAGTCCCAAAAGAATTAGCTTGACATATTGTTAGCAAACGACTAATATAATAAATATGCGCATTTGGCACACGCCCTTATCTGCTTTATAGTCATACGTCTGAGCAGAGTTTAGGGCCGTGCTCGAAGGCTTTATGGTACTGGGGATTTACGGTCACACCCTTCTGATCAGAAGTCCAGCGTCTGAACCATGCAGCTACATGTACGCTAAATACGCCGGCGTGTTTCCTGTGCACACAGATCGAGATGGCTCAGAAGCTGCTGAACTCGGACTTGGCCGAGCTGATCAATAAGATGAAGCTGGCGCAGCAGTACATGCTTACCAGCCTGCAGCAGGACTACAAGAAACAGATGCTCACGGCCGCACACGCCCTCGCGGTCGACGCCAAGAACCTGCTGGACGTAATCGACCAGGCCAGGCTGAAGATGATCTCTCAGTCACGGCCCCACTAAGTCCTTTGTATCTGTACGTGCGCGGAGACCGGGGGAGGGGGGTTTTGGGGGTTGAAGGAACACTGTAATAGCACAGGTGAGAGACGACAGGACACGATGTCCAGCGCTGGGACAATACGCCGATGTCATGTAGCGAATCACGGCACAGCACACGTGGTTCTTTAGAAGGAACTCGCCACCGTCTGATGTCTCACCACAAAATACAACTTTTATATAGAGACACACACACACACTCGACACTCTGTGGACTCGGAGATACAATGCTAATCATGTTTTTATTGTCCTGTTTGTGCTGGCGTTTTTGTTTGTTTGTTTGTTTTTTTTAAATTATGTTCAGAGATGAACTCCAGCAACGAAGCGCTTTTATCTGAGAAAACACCGCAACTGGAATCCACACGAAAATAAGAGCTAATGCAGAGTCTGGAACTACCTACCTTAACCCAAAGGTTTATCACACACACACACACACACACACACACACACACACACACACACACAACACACACACACACACACACACACACTTCCTGAACTATTCTATGGCACACACACACTCTGTGAGCTCACACTGTTCTCTCTATCCTCTTACTTCCACTCGGGGGAGGGGGGGGGGGGGGGGGGCTTATCCACCTCGAGACACCATCACACCATTCTGTATAACTGTTTAACGTCACCACATCGTGCATAAGAATGCATCTATTTTTTAAAGAATTGTCTATGACATTAAGAGTTAAAGAAAAATGGTGTGTATCCGACAAAACGGGGTATAAATGGTTAAATGAAAAAAAAAGAATACAATGCCATCAGGGACTGTTAGGAACAAAATCGATTCCTTTTATTCATATCGGACCGTAAAAAAAAAAAAAGCACACTTTTTTCAAAGCGCAAAGCCTTTTTTTTTCGTACTTGTCACTTGCGCAGAATAAAGCCGGTAAATGTACGGCTACAGCCGACCCACACGTCTTTCTCGGGCATGTCGCTCCTGTGTATAGTACAATCTATAAATGAATTCACTTTGTCACTCGGATAAATTATTCTCAGGAAAAGAAAACTGACTGTACAGAAACTTTAACTAATAAAATGTGTTACTCTTGTATTCATGATCTTACTGATGGATTTTTTTTATTTTCTCTTCTTAAGTGCGGCCTTCCTAAAAGCTGCTAATGTGAAATTATAATGTCACTTTTATGTCCAGCGGTTTTACTTATAACGTATAATATAATTTACTGTAAATGATAAAAATGGTTCAAATCATAATGCTCCATGTAAAATAGTACTGAACTTTAATATTATTAAAACATTATAGACAACTTTA
>JACRUU010000007.1:6294298-6296798 GCA_030449085.1 Kryptopterus vitreolus
CTCTCCTCTCTCTATCTCTTCTCTCCTTTCATTTTATATTCAGTATTAAACACCGTCATAAAGAAACGTTAATCATGGTCTCTCTCTATCTCTCCTCTCTCTCCTCTCTCTCTCTCTCTCTCTATCTCTTCTCTCTTCTCTCCTTTCATATTTCATATTCAGTATATTAAACACCGTCATAAAGAAACGTTAATCATGGTAAACACCTCTCTATGTTCGCTCTCTCTCTCTCTCTCTCTCTCTCTCTTCTCTCTTCTCTCCTTTCATTTTATATTCAGTATTAAACACCGTCATAAAGAAACGTTAATCATGGTCTCTCTATCTCTCTCTCTCTCTCTCTCTCTCTCTCTCTATCTCTTCTCTCTTCTCTCCTTTCATTTTATATTCAATATTAAACACCGTCATAAAGAAACGTTAATCATGGTCTCTCTATCTCCTCTCTCTATCTCTCTCTCTATCTCTTCTCTCCTTTCATTTTATATTCAGTATTAAACACCGTCATACGTCATAAAGAAACGTTACATCATTCTACAGGAAACATGAGGAGAAACCCTTCATCATTCTCTTTACTGCAGTACTACCTCTACATCATGGTCTCTCTCTCTATATATATATCTTTCTCCTCTCTATCTCTCTGCTCTGTTTTCTCTCTCCCCTCTCTCTCCTGTTTCTCCTCTCTAGTTTCTCTTCTTCCTCTGCCCCCCCTCTCCTCTATCTCTACTCTTTCTTCTCTCTCCTCTCTTCTCCTTTCTCTTTCTCCATCCTCTCTTCTCTCCCTCCTCTATTTATTTATTTATCTATTTCTTTGACTAAATACATCAATCCAACTTAATAACATGGATTTAACCTGACTGTCAAATAAAGGAACATAAAAGGAAAAAGTCTTCTCTCCTCTCTCTCTCCCTCCCACCCTCACTCTTCCTATCTCTCCCCCCTATTTCCTCCCTCTCTTTTCCCCTGTTCTCTCACTATCTCCTCCTAATCTGTATCTCCTATCTCATCTCTATCTCCCTCCCTCTCCCACCAATCTGTATCTCCTCTATCTCCCTCCCTTATCCCTCTCTCCCTCCCTATCCCCATATCCCCCCCCCCTCTCTTTTCCCGTTCTCTCACCATCTCCCTCCCTCTTCCTCTCCCCCCTCTCTCCTTCCTCCCTCTTTTCCCGTTCTCACTCTCCCCCTAATCTGTATCTCCTATCTCTCTCCATCTATATCCCCTCCCTTAACCCCATCTATCTCCCATCTCCCTCCCTTATCCCCATATCCCTCCCTCTCCCCCCCCTCTAGCTCTCCCCCCCTTCCTCCCTCCCCTCTTTTCCCCTGTTTGTCTCCCTCACCATCTCCCTCCCTCTTCCCCTCTCTCCCCATCTCTTGTCCCCTCTTCCCTCTCCCCCCCTCTCTCCTTCCTCCCCCCCCTCTTTTCCCCCCGTTCTCACTCTCCCCCTAATCTGTATCTCCTATCTCCCTCCCTTATCCCAATCTCTCTCCATCTATCTCCCACCATCTCTCTCCCTTATCCCAATCTCCCTCACTTATCCATCTCTCCCTCCCTCTATACCCCCCCTCTCTCTCCCCTCAATCTTCCTCTATAGCACCATCTGGTGGCTAACAGAACATAAAAATAAATAAAAACAATGCACAGTATCAGTTTTGTCTTTTATTGTAAAAGCACTTTTAGTCAAAAAGACCAAAGCCCATATCATCATCAGATTCCTCAGACTCCTCCTTCTTCTCTTCCTTCTTCTCCTCTTCCTTGGCTGAAAAGGAAAAGCACAACAATGTGTAAAGCACTTGTTAAACTACACTATTAATACATTTCCACACTGTGACTCGACCGAGTCTTTACCTGGGGCGTCTCCGCCAGCGGCAGGAGCAGCTCCACCAGCGGCAGGAGCGGGAGCAGCACCACCGGCTCCCACGTTGCAGATCAGGCTACCGATGTCCACGCTGGCCAGAGCCTGAAACACACACACACACACACACCATGAGCTACAGGACATCTACATATATAAACAGCACAAGCCGAGATGTGCACATTATACACAACAAATAAATCCCACTACACACCAGAACCGCCTCAGATGGGTTTAAAAATACCAACATCTTTTCACGCAGCACAGATTCGCAGGTGTGTGTGTGTGTGTGTGTGCGCGCGCGCACACAGGTGTGTGTTTTACTCAAACCAAATAGAGACGATTACCCAGAAATTAATGTACAGGTGAAAAACACTGTACATCATAGCATATTAGATAAATAAGACCAGACAGCATCCCTGGATAAGAAATTCAAGGGCCATGCTCAAGGGCCCCATCAGTAGCATCTTGTCGACGCCGGGATGCGAACATTCACCCTTCTGATCAACCACAGAGCTCCATTCTTTTCTAGATGTTGGCTTGTGATGCAGCACCCCTGCACTAGAGGACATTGAAAGGACACAAGTAGCATCCAGGAGACACCGGGGCTCAAACCCATGACCTCCTGTTCAGTAAGAGACATATCAA
>JACRUU010000007.1:6304298-6329298 GCA_030449085.1 Kryptopterus vitreolus
GGATGAAAGGAATGAATGCAATCGGATACACGGGACACGGCGGTACCTCAATCAGGGATCCGATTCCAGCCGGGATGAGAACCAGGAGACTCGTCTGTTCATCGAGGAGGTAAAGAAAAATCACCAGTGTGCTGAAACACCGCCACAGCACTGAGAAACAAACACACACACACGCACACACACACCTATTAGTATTGGTGCTAATAAAGCTTTAAAAAAAAGGTACTGTGTGCAGAGAAAATAAAAAGTAGTAACTGTGTGTGTGTGTGTGTGTGTGTGTGTGTGTGTGTAAAAAAGTCTGTGTGTCACCTGCTTTACTGGACATTCCCACCATGCTCTTCTTCTGCTTCCAAAAGCTGATATCATTTTTGAACGCCAGAAAGTCGAATAAGAGCTGAAGAAGTACATCACAGAAAAACATCCGTCATTCCACCGACATAAAACCGTCAAATCTGACACGTTATGAATCATTCATTCATTCATTCATCTTCTACCGCTTTATCCGATCTTCCCTCGGGTCACGGGGAGCCTGTGTCTATCTCAGGCGTCTATGGGCATTAAAGGCAGGATACACCCTGGATGGAATGTCAACCCATCACAGGGCACACACACACACACACACACACACACACACACATTCATACACTAGGGACAATTTTCCAAGGTGCCAATCAACCTAACGTGCATGTTTTTGGACCGGGGAGGAAACCGGAGAACCCAGAGGAAATCGGAGAACCCAGAGAAAAACCCCTGAGGCACGGGGAGAACATGCAAACTCCACACACACATGGCCGAGACGGGAATCGAACCCGGACCCTGGCGGTGTGAGGCGAACGTGCTAACCACTAAACCACCGTGTCCCCCCCACGTTATGAATCCGCTCACGTGAAAAGCAGCGACGAAGAAGGTCAGGGCGAGGAAGTAGAGATTGGTGTCCACAAATATGCCCTTGATTTCATCCGCATCCTTTTCAGTGAAGCCTGCAGAAGCAATAGAGCGAAATAACGATAGTGATATTATAACATTTGTTATAACAGTAATATCAAATACAGGTGTTGTGAATTCTCTCCCTTTTCACGCGAGCAGTGTCTGTGTTGTGGCATGTCAGGTTACTGAGCCTTTAGAGCGCAGCCGCGTTCTCGCGGATCTATTAGATCATATTGTTGGCTATGACCTGATCGCGTATATCACGGCGCGCAGGTGTCCGCTCGCTCACCGAACTGCTGCAGCGAGTACACGGCGTCCTGCATGTGGATCCAGAAGCGCAGCTTTCCCAGAGTGATGGTGTCGTATGAGATGGTGAGGGGCAGCTCAGTGGTGCTGCTGTTGATCTCCTGCAAGACAAATCGTGTATATACGATCATGAAAGACTACAAAACACACACACACACACACACACACACCAGATGAATCACATACCACTAAATCTTTCACTCGGTTACTCAGCTCATCTATAAACAGCAGAGGCAGGTACACAAACTTCTTCCCACTCTGATACCTGAAAGAACACACAGGGAATAAAGGGTTAATGGGGGGGGGGATGCCATATTATTATAAGCCTCATTTATCAAACAGGCAGCAAGCTCATTGGTGAAGAGTGATTTCATAAGAAATGCCCAGCGTGAGGTCGTGCAAGGTCCTGTCCCATTTCAGACGCGGAAGCCCATCGGGTAATGTCTCTAGCTACAAGGAAGAGTATTTTCCCCCCATTGTGGCGCATTCCAACATCAGGCGTGTTCTCAAAATACAACAGAGCACATACCGACTCAGTGTTTCCCAAACACCTACATATCTGACATTTTTAGGAAGACTATTATTAAAGTCTTCCTTTAATTATTAAAGAGTGTACGAGGAATACGTATACATAATATTAAACCAGCTGCACGCTGTGAAAAGAACCCAATAATATTCTTAAGAAAACTGCTTTAAAATTTACTTTAAAAAGCATAACAATTTCACTCTGGAGTAATGTAAAAAGGGTCATGTGGTTTAATGAGAGTGGATTTACACTGGTCCATAGTGATGGGTTCTACAAATAAGAAGAGAACGCAGATGAAATGATGTCTATTACCTATGCTACAAGATTGTGGGGGCATTGTTATGATACAAGGTCGCATCAGCAATGTTATGGTCCGCTGACTATCCGAATATTCTCGAAATAACCGGGTTTTTCCATTATTAAAGTATTAAAGGGCCTGTTTTTACGACTCAAAGTACAAGAATGACAAGAAGGAACGTCTGCTGGAATGAAAGAAAGTCAGCAATAAAGCGAGAAATGAAACAGAAAGCGACAAAGCGCCACATAGCTAAGTATCAGAGTGTACACGAGGACGCTCACACTCTCATATAGCGGTGCACGTCACTCGGTATGGCCTCTCGGTCAAACAAGAAGTTCTCCGCCACAATGTTGAGGGTGAGACGGGAACGCCAGTGAGACACGGGACGGTCCACCTCTCCATCGCCCCCCGTTGTTCTCTGCTCCTGCTGCTGGGTGACAAGATTAATGCTAGTTGACAAAAAATATATTGAAGAAAAAAAGAAAGAAAAAAACTCTTTGTACCCGGGGCAGCTCCTGGCCGGTGATCAGGCTGACCTCCGGGGGTTTGGGGAGCATGTACGTGGTGAGCTGCGTGACCAGGTGGACTTGGCGCGGGTCCTGCCAGGGAGACATTCCCGCCTGATGGACAAACACCATGCCGTAGAGAGTCCCGTTGTTCCGCGTCTTCTTCGGCAGGGACACGTTTATTAACCTAGTGAAGAAAGACAATTAATGACATTGCACGAGTGATGAAATATTTGTCCGAAAATGTGTGCGATTACTCCTGTTTTTATTGGTTCGTACTCTATTTATGGAAAACATCGTCCTGCCTTTTGGATTCGTGCGTGTCTCTGGGTGAAATACATTAACTTTACATGTCACATGTCTATGGCATGTCACAGGCGAACAGCTATGGGGTTAAGGGCCTTGCACAGGGACCCAGGAAGCTTCAAATCCAAAGCCTTATCTATTGAGCTACCATTCTCCCTAAATACACTGCCTGGATTTAACGAAGCTCTCCATTGGATAATTCCCTGCAGTAATGAACATGTTGCATTTAGGATGCATTTTTAACAAAAACACATGGGAAGACGTGTTCTCGGAATCCATGCTCCTCTGTTTCATATGGGTCGAATTACTGGCCTGTAAAAGAAAACAACTATAAATAGCGGTGAGCCATCATCTTCTTGGTCTTGTACGATCGTTATCAGAGATCACAATACAAAAAAAAAAACACAAAAACAACAACAGTATACCTCAGTTTAATGGTGAAGATGAGGTAAGTAAAACACCTGCACGGTGTGAAAAGAACTCAAGAGATAAAAAGGTGCATATTCTTATGAAAACCATTATTTAAAAAATTACTATTAATAAAAAACAAAAGCATAAAGATTGCACTCTGGATTAATGTAAAAAGGGTCATGTGGTTTAATAAGGGCAGATTTTACCCTATTCCAGAGTGATGGGTTCATCAAGTAAGAACAGAAAGCAGATAGGCCTAGTGCCTAGTCTACAAGACTGTGGGGGCAGTGTGATGATCCGAGGTCGCTCATGTTCACTTGGGCTGATCTAGGAATGCTATGTAGCCAAAAATGTAGGTCCTCTGACTACCTGGATATTCTCTAAATAACCGGGTTTTCCCGAGAAGACAACGAACATGCTTCTTCTGTGAACGAGTGGGAGAAGAAGCACAAGGATCAGGAAGCACAAAGTCCAGATTGTAACAACCCCATTGAGAAGAGGTTCGGGATGTGCTGGAGACGACTTTGGTTTGTCTATTTAAACAAAAATCAGTGTGTGTGTGTGTGTGTGTGTGTGTGTGTGTTTTGTACAGTTGTTAGAACAGATCAATTGAAAGACGTTTCTGAGTTTAACATTTCATGTGATTTTGCAACCTCGGTGACAACATCTCCCGGACGTTCTGCAATTATAAACCTAACCGCAAAGGGACGAAACAAACAAACAAAAACACAAACAAGAGAAATAAAAATCCCATGCAAGACCTATTGAGATCAGCACTGCTTTATATCTACTTTCAACATCTGGCACTGCATGAAATGAATAGAACACCTCTCAAATTTGTTGTGCACGTCGAAATCCTCCTCCTTGTGGATGAGCGTGTGTCCGCCTTCAGCGTTGGAGCGGAGAGCCGTGTAGATGCTCATCTGTACGGGGCCAGATGGGAGAAAGATTTACTCGACGATGGGAATAAGTAAAGTTAAAGACATGTGGTGCACGATGGCTCACCTGCAGGCGAGGTTTCCCTGCAAGGAAAGGGTTGACGCAGGTGTCACTCCGGGGCTTGTCACAGGGTTTGGTGTAGACGATGCCGTACATCACCCAGCACGTGTGCAGCACGTAGACCGTGAAGACGCCCACGATGAGGGTGGTCAGAGAGGTCTTCTGAAACATGCTGCCTCTTTTACTCGGTCAAATAGCGGACTGGATGAACGATCTGTGCACCTACACACACATCATGGAGGTCAGGGGGATGAAGGGAACGACCCCGGCCGTGTTAACCGACATGCCAGCGTCGCTGCACTCGCAGCGGTACGAACCTAGTCCTGAACCTTCACCCCTTTCTCCCACACATCACCGGCTTAAACCCTCAACATCACCACCACCGCCGCCCTACAGGGTATATATATATATGTGATGTGTGTGTGTGTGTGTGGATATGATATATATATATATATATATATATATATATATATAATATATATATATATATATATGTGTGTGTGTGTGTGTGTATATATATATATATATAACCCCCCTCTCTCCCGCAGTGAGAGAGACACGACCCGGGTAGATTTACACTAGTTCCTTAAAGTGTCTCCTCGGATCAGGAGCCAAAACCCGCACTTCCGCCTTCAACTTCTTTCCGTGTTGCCAGATTGGTCGTCACAAATCCCACTTCCCATTAAAATCCCTCCTTCCAAGCTGACTTTCTGTTGTTGTTGTTGTTGTTGTTGTTGTTGTTGTTGTTGTTGTTGTTGAAAAGTTGCATTTGAAAGTATCCTCTAGCTGATGTGAGAGAAGTAATCATTAATAATCAAGTATCAAATCGTTTGCTTCTAAAAAGAAAATATTATTATTATAGATTATTATTATTAT
Source organism: Kryptopterus vitreolus (assembly GCA_030449085.1). Lineage (NCBI taxonomy): Eukaryota > Metazoa > Chordata > Actinopteri > Siluriformes > Siluridae > Kryptopterus > Kryptopterus vitreolus. The sequence continues at coordinate 6,309,454 of JACRUU010000007.1, forward strand.
TATTATTAGTATTATTATTATTATTATTATTATTATTATTATTATTATTATTATCAGTAGTAGTGTTATATTACTATTATCATTTGATGGTTATTATTATTAATATATAAGCGTTTATAATTATATTATATAATTATATTATATTATTCATTGTCTAGAATTTTGTGTGTCATTTATTACTGTACAGCTGCTTTGACACAATCTGTATTGTTAAAAGCGCTATATAAATAAGGTGACTTGACTAGTATTGTTATTATTATTATTATATTATTATTATGCTTAATTATATTATTATTATTATTATTATTATTATTATTATTATTATTTATTATTATTGTATTATTATATTATTATTATATTATTGTTATTATTATTATATTAGTATTATTATTTTGATTGATTGTTATTTATTTATTAGTATTATTATTTGGTGATTGCTGTTATTATTATTATATTATTATATTAGTATTATTATTTGATGATTGTTATTATTATAATTATATTAGTATTATTATTTGGTGATTGCTGTTATTATTATTATATTAGTATTATTATTATGATTGTTATTATTATAATTATATTATAATTATATTAGTATTATTATTTGGATTGATTGCTGTTATTATTATTATATTAGTATTATTATTTGATGTTATTATTATTAATTATATTGTATTATTATTATTTTATTATGTTATTTGTTATTATTATATTAGTATTATTATTATTATTTGATTGTTATTGTTATTATTATTATATTAGTATTATTATTTGATGATTGTTATTATTATATTATTATTATATTAGTATTATTATTTGATGATTGTTATTATTATATTATTATTATTATTATTAGTTATTAGTTTATTAGTATTATTATTGATGATGCTTGTTATTATATTATTATTATTGTTATTGTTATTGTTATTATTCATTCATTATTACATTAGTATTATTTGATTATTATTATTTGTAGTAGTAGTAGTAGTAGTAGTATTTGATGATTGTTATTATTGTTATTATATTATTATATTATTATTATTATTATTATTATTATTATTATTATTACAAGAATGTAAAATTATTATTCTTTTAATTTCCTTATAAAAAAAAAACCCGAACGTTGTGTAAACGTTTCAAAAATTAACGCTTAAACAAAGGCTCGTGAAACAAACACAATTCGTAGAGTTTTAAATAAAAACTTCATTAAAGCAGATTTAAAACATTATTATTATTATTATTATTATTATTATTATTATTATTATTATTATTGTTGTTGTTGTTGTTGTTGTTGTTGTTGTTGTTTTCTCTCAGGCGCTCACAGGACAGAAACCCATCCAAACGACGTAGCGGTAACAGAAAGCTGTTCCGGCTTTACAACCGGAAGCAGTTGACTGCGTTTCCGTAGCCACCGACGTGCTTCTGTCGTTTATGCTACGTTTGTTTTTGTACTTGACGGTTTTTTCCCCCTAAAATCCGCGGCATCATGAAACTCGTGCGGTGAGTAAATATCACGGTGAAATCACCACGATATGCGGGGATCTAATGCGCGCTGCGGGAGGATGTTGCAGGCGGATGGACGGTGATTGTAATAAGCGGCTAAAGACGGTGTTATAAGGCGCCATTGGGGCGCGGGAGTGAAGGCGGGAGGGATGAACGAGAGAGAAAGAAATGAGTTCCAGTCTTTTAGTTTTAAAGGTTAAAAAACGGATAAATTTAATGCGGGTGTTGGAAAACAAACAAATACAGAATGTTTATATTGTAGTGAATTATTCGGAAAAGTTCGGTTTCTGTGTTCACATTCAATACGGTGATTTATAACAAGGCCAAAATCATCAGTACTGAATAAACAAACAAACATAAACACAAACACGAATGCTCATTCAAAGTATAGTTCTTAAAGTGCACCGGATCAGTATAACAATAACACACACACGAGTATATCGTGAAATCTGAGAGAGCTCTGTGTGTTTAGGAAATGCTTTAATACCCTCAAATAACTACACACACACACACACACACGCATTAAACCATTCATCTGTTTGTTTGTGACCGCAGCCCCTGGTGGATCTCTGTGATCCTCTTCTTATCATGTTTGTGTGTTTTCCCACTTTAAGGATATTCAGAAAGTGTGATTCTGAGGTGATTAGATGATTGCTGCGATGGAGAGAACTTCAGGATTATTTTGTGAGAGGGGGAGAACTTCCGGAACTATTAGGACAGGAAGGGTGAAAATGAACTCTGGGAACCAGAAGGTGCACTTAATAGACATCAGGGTACTGTGGGAACATTTTAGGATCATTGGTAGAAGTAGGGAGAGTTCCAGGACCATCGGGACAGAGAGGGATAGAGAATTCCAGGAGCATTGGGACAGAGAGGGATTTTCAAGACTGTTAGGACAGGGAGGGATAGAGAATTCTGGGGCCATCAGGACAGGGAGCAATGGAGAATTCCGGGACCGGCAGGACAGAGGGCGATAGAGAATTAAGCGACCGGCAGGACAGGGGGCGATAGAGAACTAAGGGACTGGCTGGACAGAGGGCGATAGAGAACTCCGGGACCAGAAGGACAGGGGACGATAGAGAACTCCGGGACCGGCAGGACAGGGGACGATAGAGAACTCCGGGACCGGCAGGACAGGGGACAATAGAGAACTCCGGGACCGGCAGGACAGGGGACATCGCGATAGAGAACTCCGGGACCGGCAGGACAGGGGACGATAGAGAACTCCGGGACCGGCAGGACAGGGGGCGATAGAGAACTCCGGGACCGGCAGGACAGGGGACGATAGAGAACTCCGGGACCGGCAGGACAGGGGGCGATAGAGAACTACGGGACCGGCAGGACAGGGGGCGATAGAGAACTAACGGGACCGGTCAGGACAGGGGGCGATAGAGAACTACGGGACCGATAGAGTAAGGGACCGGCAGGACAGGGGGCGATAGAGAATTAGGGACCGGCAGGACAGGGGGCGATAGAGAATTAAGGGACCGGCAGGACAGGGGGCGATAGAGAATTAAGGGACCGGCAGGACAGGGGGCGATAGAGAATTAAGGGACCGGCGATAGAGAATTAAGGACAGGAGGGCGATAGAGAATTAAGGGACGGCGGCAGGACAGGGCGATAGAGAATTAAGGGGGCGATAGAGAATTCAGGGACCGGCAGGACAGGGGGCGATAGAGAATTAAGGGGGCGATAGGAATTAAGGGGGATGTAAGCACAGGGAGGGATGGAGGATTCCAGGACCGCTAGCACATGGTGTGATGGAGAATTCCAGGAACATCAGGACAGGCAGGGATACAGAATTCCAGGACTGTAAGGACACTGAGGGATCGACGATTCCAGGTCGGTTAGGAGAGGGAGCGATGGAGAATTCCGGGAGGACCATTGGGACATGGAGGGATGGAGAACTTGAGGGCTGTTAGGGTGGAGGAAGGAAGAACTTTAGGACAGTTATAGGGCAGATGGGAAGGAGAATATTAGGAGCGGGGATACATGAGCCAGTGTGTGTAAAGATTTTGTGGTGTTTCCATTCTGCAGGTTTTTGATGAAATTGAGCCACGAGACGGTGACGATCGAGCTGAAGAACGGCACTCAGGTTCACGGCACTATCACAGGTATAACACCTTTTCAGCCCCTTTAAAACACTACGAGACCGCAGAGCTTCCTTGGTTTATAAGCCTGAATTTTTGTTGGTTTCCCAAAATCAGGTGTGGATGTGAGTATGAACACTCACCTGAAAGCCGTGAAGATGACCCTGAAGAACAGGGAACCCACCCAGCTGGAGTCGCTGAGCATCCGCGGCAACAACATCCGCTATTTCATCCTGCCCGACAGCCTTCCCCTCGACACCCTGCTGGTGGACATCGAACCCAAAATCAAGTCCAAGAAGAGAGAGGCGGGTAAGTGCAGAGACGAGCATGATGAGAAATCTCCTAAAGTAAACAAACGCATGCTTTCAGCGTTACACACATCCGACACAATGCGTTTACTTCTCCGACAGCTCCATAATAAGATCTCCATTTCTATTCGTTTTCATTTCCATTTCAAGAGCGATTTTACCTCCAAACACCTTTACGTTCGGAATTTGACAAACAGAGAGTTTTTGAAAAAAAAAACGGGTTTATGGACAGAATTATATAGATTTAATTTTATTTTTAAGATAAATTGTTGATGTAAAGATCATGTTTTTTTTTTGTTTTGTAGATGTTAAAATTGATCAGAAACTATATTAATTTATATGATAGTATATTTTAAGAATATCATTTATCATCTTTATCTTTTTTGTTTAAAGTGCTTTGTTTAAAATAATCATTATTTATGAATTTAATTGACTTTAAACCGCTTTTTGGTGAAATATAAAAATGGGGAAAAACATTAACGTTCAAACTTTATGCAGCTTGTGATGTTTTGTTTTTGTTTTTTTTTTTTTGTTTTGTTTTTATTAGGCGCCATAAAATTATTTAATACCAAATCAATGAAGATGATTAGGATTATATAAAAAATGGCTGTATTTTTTTATTTTTTTTGCTTTCTGCTGGTAGAAATCTGTTCAATCACCCAACAGTGTGATTTCACTCAACCCTGCGTTAGTGTTCTCAAACGTCTGTATTTATTTGCCTTTGTGATAGTAAATTAAAAGTTATGCAGAAGGAATATATTCATTAATAATATAATGACTTTTCAGTAGAAACATTTGCATATGATTTGACTTTGGGAGGAAAAAAAACAGGATCAGTGTTTGATTTGAATATGCAGCTCGTACACTGTTCTAACCCGAACTCTCGTTGTCCCAGTGGCTGGTCGTGGACGAGGCAGAGGACGAGGACGCGGTAGAGGAAGAGGACGCGGGCGAGGCGGCCCGAGAAGATGAATCGTCTCTCTCTTTCTCTCTCTTTGTTCCCAGTGTGTACAGGACTTTTTCTTTTCTTTTTTTTCATTTGGAAATATTGATTCATTCATTTTGTACATTAAACTGAATTTGTTTTGGAAAACATTTTGTCCATCACTGATTTGACTGATGGCTCACGGAGATGTGATGATGTGTGTGGAAGAACGTCGCACGGTTTAACATATTAAAGGATTATCATTTGATTTGTGTTTGACCTGAGAAGGAAGTGTTTTTGTTTGTTTTGTTTTTGTGTTCCATACCGCTGCCTTTAATAATATAAACGACAGGAAATTACTTGAGAATTTTGAGAATTTTGAGAAGTTGAGAATACAGACATTAGAACAAAATCTTTATCTTTATCTTAATGCAAATCAGTTATATCAATCAATTGGATTTTACACATAAACGGTGTCACAATATTCATTACCAATAGATATGGACATGACCTAATATATTATATTATATTATATATATATATATATATATATATATATATATATATATATATATATATATATATATATATATATATGAAACGTCCTGTGTATATGTAAATTCATTTTAATGGCACAATTGCACCCTTTCTTTACTCAAAAAAAGAAAGATCTAAAGAGGAAATAATTTTTAATTACTGAACATTTTTAGTCTCAAATTAAGCACCAAAGTCCTCCATGATGCCCACATGTGGCAATTTTGAAGCGTCAGAGTGGAAATGGCTAAAGATCAGTTTGGTGTTGTGATAACTTGTTATTTAATATCAAACATCAACATTACTTTAAAACATTCATTCATTCATCTTCTACCGCTTTATCCGATCTTCCCTCGGGTCACGAGGAGTCTGTGTCTATCTCAGGCGTCTATGGGCATTAAGGCAGGATACACCCTGGATGGAATGCCAACACATTGCAGGGCAAACACACACACTAGGGACAATTTTCCAAGGTGCCAATCAACCTACCGTGCATGTTTTTGGACCGGGAGGAAACCGGAGAAAAAAACCCAGAGGCACGGGGAGAACATGCACACTCCACACACACATGGCCGAGACGGGAATCGAACCCGGACCCTGGCGGTGTGAGGCGAACGTGCTAACCACTAAGCCAATATTTTGTCTTCATACTCTTATGTTGAGTTTGGTTTTACTAATAATAAACACATTGCATAATAACCCTAACATCCATATTTGTCCATTTGCATGTTGGTTAGAGTATTCAAAACTTAAGTATTATTTTACATTTAGAACAGATACAAATATATGTATATCATTATAAATATAAAAATAAAGTCCTGTATCTTTTGCCCAATGGGAGAGGCACAAAAGTTTATGTCCTGTGTGGGTCGAGTCCTTGATGATGTTGCTTCTTGCTCTTGTGTACACGGCTAGCATAAACCATACTGGGAAACTTGGTTCCCACAATGCTTTGTGCGGGTTTTCTTTGGTGCAGATGGTGCACAACACATTAAAACTCCGCTGCTGATTGTGGAGGGTTTCCTGCATGTACCTTTGACCCCGAAAATGTGATGCAACGGCTGAAATCTGATTTGATACAATCTCCAACCTGCATTTACAATCCTAGAAGCAGTCAACTGAGAGAAACGTTATTATTGGAAATGAATAGACTACATTTTAAACCAATTAATGGACAAAAATATAGTAAAATGTAAGTTGGAGATTCTGATAAAGACTCGATAGCCCTGACGTCCCACTACTGGTGTATGTGTCCGTTTCTCTTGTTGGTACTGAGTTCAAAAGATAATTTTATGAGATTATTACAGTCTATTTAATTATTAAACACTGAGGGAGATGAAAAGACTTTCCAAGATATTCATTCATTCATTCATCTTCTACCGCTTTATCCAATCTTCCCTCGGGTCACGGGGAGTCTGTGTCTATCTCAGGCGTCTATGGGCATTAAGGCAGGATACACCCTGGATGGAATGCCAACCCATCGCAGGACACACACATTCACACACACACATTCATACACTAGGGACAATTTTCCAAGGTGCCAATCAACCTACCTGTGCATGTTTTTGGACCGGGAGGAAACCGGAGAACCCGGAGAAAAACCCCTGAGGCACGGGGAGAACATGCAAACTCCACACACACATGACCGAGATGGGAATCGAACCCGGATCCTGGCGGTGTGAGGCGAACGTGCTAACCACTAAGCCACCGTGCCCCACCCTTTCCAAGACATAATTACCTAAAATGCAAGATATTTTTCTTCCAGTTCTATTAAAATTTATAATTGCAGGGTAAAAAATAATCACCATATTTTAAGTTCATTGCATCTCTGGGTTTTTTTTTTTTTTTTTTTGGAGAATGGAGCAGGGTGTACAGGGCATTGATTTGTCCCAGGCCTCCTCACCTCTACTTTTATTAACATATACTTCATTAATATTTATTTGGCAAGACTTTTATTTTGATAATCCAAAAAGACGAGAACCCGCTTCCAGTACGTGTGTGTGTGTGTGTGTGTGTGTGTGTGTGTGTGTGTGTGTGCTTGTGTGTGTGTGTGTGTGTGTGTGTGTGTGTGTGTGTGTGTGTGTGTGTGTGTGTGTGTGTGTGTGTGTGCGTGTGTGTGCGCCCGGGAGACGCTCTTTAGTGTAGATGTCCTCCTGTATGGGGGAACAGCTGTGTTGATGTTGAGCTGTCGGTCTGTATTAAGCCTGAGTCATGGCGGGACGTGACTGTTTCCTTTACTTCGCTTTTGGGAGTAATTTACTGAAAGAGCGATTAAATCTGCAAAATCCATCAGCGACCTTCTACAGAGTCGGGAGACTCGAGGTAATCTACATCATCAACACCACTATACTAATATACACTATACTATATACTCATATACTATACACTATACACTATACTCATCTACACTATACTCATATACATTATACTCATCTACGCTGTACTGATATACATTATACTCAACTACACTATACTAATATACACTATACTCATCTATACTATACTCATCTATACTATACTAATATACATTATACTACATCATACTACACTATACTAATCTACACTATAGTCATCTACACTATACTAATCTACACTATAGTCATCTACACTATACTCATATACACTACACTCATCTACACTATACTAATATACGCTACACTCATCTACACTATAGTAATATACACTATACTCATCTACACTATACTAATATACATTATACTCATCTACACTGTACTAATATACATTATACTCAATCATACACTATACACTAACTCATATACACTACACTGTACTCAAAAACACTACACTAATATACATTACACTACTCATACTACACTATACTACTCATATACACTACACTCATCTACACTATACTAATATACACTACACTCATCTACACTATACTATACTATACACTAATATACACACTATACTCATCTACACTATACTAATATACACTACACTCATCTACACTATACTAATATACACTACACTCATCTACACTATACTAATCTACACTATACTCATCTACACTATACTAATATACACTATACTCATCTACACTATACTCATATACACTACACTCATCTACACTATACTCATATACACTACACTCATCTACACTATACTAATATACACTACACTCATCTACACTATACTAATATACACTATACTCATCTACACTATACTAATATACACTATACTCATCTACACTATACTCATATACACTACACCCATCTACACTATACTCATATACACTACACTCATCTACACTATACTAATATACACTATACTCATCTACACTATACTATCATATACACTACACTCATCTACACTATACTAATATACACTATACTCATCTACACTATACTACATATACACTATACTACTCATATACACTATACTACACTATACTCATATACACTACACTCATCTACACTATACTAATATACACTATACTCATCTACACTATACTACATATACACTACACTCATCTACACTATACTAATATACACTATACTCACTACTATACTATATCAGTACACTATACTAATATACACTATACTCATCTACACTATACTCATATACACTACACTCATCTACACTATACTAATATACACTACACTCATCTACACTATACTAATATACACTATACTCATCTACACTATACTAATATACATTATACTCAACTACACTATACAGTTTACACTATACTCATCTACACTATACTAATATACACTACACTCATCTACACTATACTAATATACATTATACTCATATACACTATACTAATATACATTATACTCATATACAATATACTAATATACATTATACTCATATACAATATACTAATATATATTATACTCAACTACACTATACTCATATGCAATATACTCATCTACACTATATTAATGTACATTATACTCATCTACACTATATTAATGTACATTATACTCATCTACACTATACTAATATACACTATACTCATCTACACTATACTAAGTATACACTATACTCATCTACACTATACTCATCTACACTATACTAATATACACTATACTCATATACAATATACTCATATACAATATACTAATATACATTATACTAATATAGATATACTCATATACAATATACTAATATACTCATATACAATATACTAATATACATTATACTCATCTACACTATACTCATCTACACTATACTCATCTACACTATACTCATCTACACTGTACTCAGCAATACTACACTAATATACACTATACTAATATACACTATACTCATATACACTATACTCAAATACAATATACTAATATACATTATACTCATCTACACTATACTAATATACATTATACTCATCTACACTATACTAATATACACTATACTTATCTACACTATATTCATCTACACTGTACTAATATACATTATGCTCATCTACACTAAACTATACTCATCTACACTGTACTCAAAAACACTACACTAATATACATTACACTAACATACACTATACTCATCTACGCTGTACTGATCTACACTATACTCATTTACACTTATACTCATCTATACTATACTCATCAATACTATACTAATATACATTATACTCATCTACACTATACTAATATACATTATACTCATCAACACTATACTAATCTACACTATAGTCATCTACACTATACTAATCTACACTATAGTCATCTACACATACTAATATACATTTTTTTTTTTTTTAACTATACTAATATACACTGTACTCATCTACACTATACTAATATACAATATACCAAGGGGTCCCCAAGGAGCACATGAGTAGCTCTCAGGCTTGCTATAAAAAGTGCACAACTCATCAGTGAGATGCATCTGAAATGTAAAATGTAGTTAACTCGTTGTTGATAGTTACTGTTAGAAATCATAAGTGTATTCACATAGATAAACGAGTATCATTAATAATTAATAATAATATATAACTAAAGGCACATTTTTATTTCAGAGGAGTATTTCAAACTGGTAGCCCTTTCTATGACTCAGTGTCTGTAGTAGCTCTCGGTTACAAAAAGGTTGGTGATCCCTGCACTATACTCATCAATACTATACTAATATAAATTATACTAATATACACTATACTCATATACATTATACTAATATACACTATACTCATCTACACTATACTAATATACATTATACTAATATACACTATACTCATCTGCACTATACTAATATACACTATACTCATCTATACTATACTCATCAATACTATACTAATATACATTATACTCATCTACACTATACTAATATACATTATACTCATCAACACTATACTAATCTACACTATAGTCATCTACACTATACTAATCTACACTATACTCATCTATACTATACTCATCAATACTATACTAATGTACATTATACTCATCTACACTATACTAATATACATTATACTCATCAACACTATACTAATCTACACTATAGTCATCTACACTATACTAATCTACACTATAGTCATCTACACTGTACTCATCTACACTATACTAATATACACTGTACTCATCAAAACTATATTAATATACACTATAGTCATCTACACTATATTAATATACAATATACTCATCAACTCATATACTACACTATATTAAAATATATTGTATGCATCCACACTAAACTACACTATATTATATTCAACATTATACTACACTGTATTATACTCATCAAGATTATACTACACTGTATTATAGTCAATCAACACTATACTCATACACTATACTCATCCACACTGTACTACACTATGTTATACTCATCCACACTGTACTACACTATGTTATACTCATCCACACTCTACTACACACTATCCTGTACCCCATCACACTACACTACTACTATATTACTACACTATATCAAGGGATTTTCACAATGGCTCACCCGAACATATTTTAAGCTTCCTGTTGCAAGCAAAGGTGAAACACCTTATATAACAATATAAACACTACGGAATAGACGTAGGCCTTGCGTAGGCCTTGCGTATGGTGTAAAAAAAAACATCTAACTAACTACACTATATCACACTATACTACACTATTCTGCACCACACTGCACACCACATTACAACTATAGTGCACTATTCTATACATTATACTGTTTCAGTTATCTTTCCTTTATTTAAGGGTTTCTTATTTTGTACCAAGGATATGATATTGACAGTTAGATGTAGAGAACATGGTTAGATATCACACACACACACACACACACACACACACAAATTCAACTTCTGTACACCTGCTCATACATGCACTAATCATGTCGAAGCAGTGTAATGTATATAGTATTACAGATACATGGTCAAGTGTTTCTGTTAATGCTAAACTCACTTGTAGTAAATGTACAGAATGTATTGTAAAGATTAAATTGTCATTGATGGACTTTAACCAGCATGTGGTTGTCAGTTCCAGAAAGTCTGCTTTTGAGTTTTCTGCTGATCTAGTGGAAGTTTCACACACAACAGTCTCTATAGTTTGCACAGAATGGTAACAAGCTGTAAACAGAAAATGTGGTAACTGCAGACAAATCAAGAAAAAACACTCCCTTATTTATTTATTTATTTATTTTTAAATCTCCAAATCTCTTTTGATCTTTTTGTGTGAAGTATACTAATATACACTATACTCATCTACGCTATACAGTTTACACTATACTCATCTACGCTATACTGTATACACTATATTAATCTACACTATAATAATATACACTATACAGGGTATCCTATACTCATCTACACTATACAGTATACACTATATTAATCTACACTATACTAATATACACTATACAGGGTATCCTATACTCATCTACACTATACAGTGTAACACTATACTCATCTACACTATACAGTGTACACTATACTCATCTACACTATACTAATATACACTATATTCATCGACACTATACAGTGTAGCCTATACTCATCAACACTATACAGTGTACACTATACTCATCTACACTATATACACTATACAGGGTATCCTATACTCATCTACACTATACAGTGTACACTATACTCATCAACACTATACAGTGTACACTATACTCATCTACACTATACCAATATACACTATACTCATCGGCACTATACAGTGTAGCCTATACTCATCAACACTATACAGTGTAGACTATACTCATCAACACTATACAGTGTACACTATACTCATCTACACTATACTAATATACACTATACTGATCAACACTATACAGTGTACACTATACTCATCTACACTATACTAATATACACTATACTCATCAACACTATACAGTGTACCCTATACTCATCTACACTATACAGTGTACACTATACTCATCAACACTATACAGTGTACCCTATACTCATCTACACTATATAGTGTACACTATACTCATCTACACTATACAAATATACACTATAATGATCAACACTGTACAGTGTACACTATACTCATCTACACTATACTAATATACACGATACTCATCAACACTATACAGAATACACTATACTCATCTACACTTCCTGGAGGGCCGCAGTGTTTTGTTGCAACCCTGCTCCAACATACACACCATGTAGTTTTCAAATAAGCCTTAATGACTTGATTAGTTGGATCAGGTCTTTTTTAATTATGGTTGGAGCTATACTCTGCAGGGCTGCGCCCCCCCCCGGGAACGGAGTTTAACACCCCTGCTATACAGTGTACACTGTACTCATCTACACTATACTAATATTCATTCATTCATTCATCTTCTACCGCTATATCCGATCTTCCCTCGGGTCACGGGGAGTCTGTGCCTATCTCAGGTGTCTATGGGCATTAAGGCAGGATACACCCTGGATGGAATGCCAACCCATCGCAGGACACACACACACACTCACACACACATTCATACACTAGGGACAATTTTCCAAGGTGCCAATCAACCTACCGTGCATGTTTTTGGACCGGGAGGAAACCGGAGAACCCGGAGAAAAACCCCCTGAGGCACGGGGAGAACATGCAAACTCCACACACACATGGCCGAGAGGGGAATCGAACCCGGACCCTGGCGGTGTGAGGCGAACGTGCTAACCACTAAGCCACCGTGCCTCACATTTGAATAAGAATTTGAAAAAAGGCCCAATGTACGATACACTGATGTTATGTAGTTTCAAAATACAACATATAAACATGTTTTAATGTAGATAAAAACCTACTCGGGTGTCTTAAGGTGCAAAAATACAACTTTATCAATCCCCCCCCCTCTATGCTGTCAGTTAGATTTAATTGAATAATACTTTATCTTCTCAGGGTTTTGTGTTGCGCTTCGGTCTGTGGGGAGAAAACGTGGTCAGCAGGTGGAATGGTGGCGTGGCCACGATTGAGGAATGTCCAGATGAGAGCGTCTGGGGTGTAGTGTGGAGCATGGCGCCCCAGGACATCACGTCTTTAGATGAGTAAGACAAGCTTTAAGTGCTTTAAAGTGTTTAAAGTTTACTGTGAGTCCTTTTGTCATTCTGACACCTGATTGGTTTTCACATTGCTCAGAAGTTAACATGTGATCCCGGATACTCTTGTTAAACAAACCCATAATGTTTTTTAAATCGTTTCAGACGGTTTGTTTGATAATTAAAACCAAAAAATAAATACATTATATGGACTGTGTGTCTTTTTTTTAATTACCTGTTTAAATGACACCCTGCACTGGTTCTTCTGTAAACCGATGCGTTTCCGTCAGTCAGGAGGGCGTGGACAAGGGCATCTACAGCCCCATGGAGGTGACGGTGCAGACGGAAACCGGGCCGCTTCTTTGTAGGACGTATAAGATGAACAACTTCAGACCCTGTTCTCCGTCGCCACAATACAAAGAGGTATATATTTGTTTGCTAATATACTTATTCAGTGGTGCAAATAAACATAAATAAAAGTAGGCAAGGCATGTGTATTGTCTAAAAGGAGCATTAAAGTCTTTGGAGGGATATACGTAATGTTATAGATATAAGAGTTTTGGGTGATTTTGAAGTACATTCAATGGGTTCGAGTAAATAACTCCTATTAAAACAAATCTTTTTTTTTTATTGTTTGTTTTGTCCGTTTATAGAGATTGTGTCCCCTTTCTTTTATTAAAATGTATACAAGTGCAATAAATGGATTAGGATGTTTGTCTGGTAAGTGGGAAATAAATAAAAACAAACTTTTTTTTGCACTTTTCCCCACCAAAAATAAATATATATGTGTGTGTGTGTGTGTGTGTGTGTGTGTGTATAATAGGACTGTCAATCAACAGTCAATATTTAATCGCACATTTTCAATGAACACTTTGCACGTTTCTAATACACTAACTGTAACAGATGTTATAATTATATACATTTCTCTCAAAATCTCTCCCTTTAATCAAATTATTGATTATTTAATATTTATTTTACCCTGGAAATGATTCTTTTAATATTAATTTCTTAATGTCATGTCAATGTTACTTTGTTTAGTGGTGGTTTTAAGTGTAAAATATGGGACGTGGCTCCTTTAAGAACTGTGTTCCGGTTGTTTTTCCATATAAACTGGTGATACGTTTAGATTATACGGAAGCTCATTGCGTTCCCAAAAAAAATGTGCTTTATTCTAATGCTAATGCTGATATCATATTATATATATATATATATATATATATATATATATATATATATATATATATATATATATATATATATATATATATATACAAGGAATAGCTAATACATGCAAGCTGTTTCTTGTATACTGTTACTCCTATCTGTCCTTATGATCTTATAGGTAGAGCTAAAACAATGTGGCCTGAGAAAATGAGTGACTCTCGAGTCTCAAACAATAAGTATTGGCACCCACCATTAACCTAGACAGGTTAGAGCATTTTTTTTCTTTTTGCATTTTCCTAAACTAGCCCATAATAGAGTCCAGTTTTATGCACATCACTTCCATTAGTCGTTAGTCTCGAACCCACAACCTCCAGACAACTCCCGTCTGCTTTTAGGTCCATGTGAGTATTTATACCACGCTGTACCACTCTGTCCAGTGATTGCTTCCTTATATCATTCCTCATATTTCTTTCATTATAAAACTGACTTGCGTATTAAAGTCTTGCTCTGTCCATGTGCAGGTCGTGTGTTTAGGAGCCCAACAGAACGGATTACCCGAAGATTACGTAAAGAAGCTTGAGGCTGTGAAGACCAACAACTACACTGGACCGTCAATATTAGATGACATTCAAAAGCATAAGAACTGACGTGTCGGGACAGGAAACGGAAACAAAAGCTCCAAAAGATTTTTATTCGCATGAAATTTTATTTGATGGATTTTTCCTGCTTTACATTAACGATTGTTTAACATTAATGCAGTGCTTCTCAAACTGTTTTCCGCAGGACTCCCCCTTGAATTCTTTTGAGGCCCCAGAAAAAAGAAAACTCGTGACTCAAAACATCCTCAAATTTACAATTTTACTTACAAACATTTTTTTTACTTAAAAACTCTGAATTCTTTTGGGCCACATCCGGCCCCATCCGGCCCTTTGGTCCTTTTATCTGGCCCCTTGGTCCTTTTAAGATCCGGCCCCTGAACTGCTTCGGCTTCTTTGCCGCTCCAAAAAAGACTCAACCGCAGTATAATCCTGCACATGTTACAGTACGCTCAGTTTACTTGAACAAACATTTTTTTTTTACGCTGTGTTAAAAACTCGTGACTACGGCCCGGGGGCCAATCCTGCCCCTTGGTCCTTTTAATATCTGAACTTTCTTTCTTTCTTTGCCGCACCTTAAATCAAATTCTTTTGGTTTTACAATTTTTTCTTGTTTCTTTTCCTTTTGAACTTATTTTTTTTATACCGACATATTCTTTTTTACAAGTGGAAAAAACATATGAACATTGAACATTTGTTCAACGTTATTGTTTGTTCGGCCCACGAACACACCTCAGGTTTCTCATGTGGCCCTTTGGAAAATATAATTGCCCACCCCTGCTCTAAAGAGTCAGTATTTATCAGTGTGTTTATCATTGCAAACCGTTGTGGGCGGAGCTTTTGGTGAGCTTTCAGTGTAGTGTACTTAGTAAAATATATAGTGGTTAGCACGTTTGCCTCACACCGTCCAGGGTCCGGGTTCGATTCCCGTCTTGGCCATGTGTTGTGTGGAGTTTGTGCATGTTCTCCCCGTGCCTCAAGGAGGTTTTTTTCTCCGGGTTCTCCGGTTTCCTCACGGTCCAAAAACATGCACAGTAGGCTAGTGCACCTTGTGAATGTGTGTGTGAATGTGTGAGTGTGTGTGTGTGTGTGTGTGTCCTGTGATGGGTTGGCATTCCATCCAGGGTGTATCCTACCTTAATGCCCATAGACGCCTGAGATAGGCACAGACTCCCCGTGACCCGAGGGAAGATCATATTATATATATATATATATATATATATATATATATATATATATATATATATATTTATACGGTGGCTTTGGGGCAACAGGGGGTTTTTTTTTTTAGTTTTTATGCCATTTATTTATTTATTGTGTTGTATTTTTTGTGATTTCCTCTGCTGGATTCTACAATTTCATTGCCGCCCTCCTAACGCCATCTGGTGGCCTGCGCAGTTTGAGAACCACTGCATTAGATCACGTGAATAATAAACAATAAACACCAGAAGCTGCTTGCAAAGCCCATCTGTCTTTCTGACTATATATATATATATATATATATATATATATATATATATATATATATATATATATATATATATATATGTATGTTTGTCTGTCTGTATGATTGTATAACACTTATTTTGTTTGCACAACCTTTAGATGCAATCGCAGGCAAACAAGTGTTTTCTGTAGCTCTGCACCTGCCCACATGTAATCTGACCCACACATCCATGAGCTCCAGCTGTCGCAGGTTGAGTTTTTTTAGCTCTCTCTATAGATTCTATAGAACTAATTAAAGGCCACTTCATTATAGTAAATTGGTAGTAGCCATTTTTGAAATCTTTTTTTTTTTGGGGGGGGGTCCACCTGCTTTGACATCTTTCTGATGATTTGTTGTACATTTCGTATAATAACGGCTTGATAAATGCCGTGCCAGGAGCTATAAACAATGAGCACCTGTATCATTCATTAAGGAAGGATACACACCTGGATGGAAGGATACACCCTGGATGCAGGACACATTGCACACACACACATCGACACAACCTACAGGACATTCACACTAGGGACAATTTTCCAAGGTGCCAATCAACCTACCGTGCATGTTTTTGGACCGGGAGGAAACCGGAGAACCCGGAGAAAAACCCCCTGAGGCACAGGGAGAACATGCAAACTCCACACGCACATGGCATGGCGAGACGGGAATCGAACCCGGACCCTGGAGGTGTGAGGCGAACGTGCCCTTTAGGGTTTGTTAATATGCATCAGATGTTGCAGAAGACAAATAGTTTGAATCATTAATATAAGAACGTAATTTCAGAAAAATGTTTCGTGAGAGCATTGTGAATAGTAATAAGTACTTCCTATAGGGCATTTTTGCAGATGCCCTTATCCATAGCGATTTACAACCGAGCAATGGAGGGATACTCGAGGGCCCTCTAGTGGCAGCTTGCTGGTGCTGGTGCTGGGATTTGAACCTGCATCTGTATCTTTCAGTCCAGAAGCCCCAATCGCCGACCTCCCACCTCCAATTTCACTCATTCACTTAACACATTTAAGTAGATGAATGTCTCTGGTTTATATATATATATATATATATATATATATATATATATATATATATATATATATATATATATATATATATAGGGCACGGTGGCTTAGTGGTTAGCCAGGGTCCGGGTTCGATTCCCGTCTCAGCCATGTGTGTGTGGAGTTTGCATGTTCTCCCCGTGCCTCAGGGGGTTTTTCTTCTCAGGTTCTCCGGTTTCCTCCCCGGTCCAAAAACATGCACGGTAGGTTGATTGGTGCCTTGGAAAATTGTCCCTAGTAGTGTATGAATGTGTGTGTGTGTGTGTGTGTGCCCTGTGATGGGTTGGCATTCCATCCAGGGTGTATCCTGCCTTAATGCCCATAGACGCCTGAGATAGACACACAGACTCCCCGTGACCCGAGGGAAGATCGGATATAAGCGGTAGAAGATGAATGAATGAATGATATATATATATATATATATATATATATATATATATATATATAGAGAGAGAGAGACGAGAGAGAGAGAGAGAGAGAGAGAGAGAGAGAGAGATATGAGAGAGATGAGAGAGAGAGAGAGAGAGGGGAGAGAGAGATACGAGCGGGAGAGAGAGACGATGAGAGAGAGAGAGAGAGAGAGAGAGAGAGAGAGAGAGAGAGATAGTACAGATTACAAAGTACTCTATTCAAAATGTAATAAGTGTAACTTGTTAAATTACTTTATAAAGGTAAACTTGATTACTTTTTGATTACTTAAATTTGTCCACTAGGTGGCACTTGATGAAAATGACATCATGAGGAGAAAGTCTCAAAACATTGGGGGGGTAAAATACATTTTCGAAAGTAAATTACATAACGCCTTTATCTGTAACTAGTTGCTCCCCAAACACTGTACATCTCTACTTTATCTTTAACGACACGATTTGTGGACTTCAGCCACCGAACAGAAGTTCACACCCGGGACGTTTAATCCACAACATAGCAGATAAGCCTTTTATTTTTCTGGTGCTTTTGCGTTATGCAAAATTATTCATAAAGAAAATATACAGTATTATTTCAAGCTTGCTTAGCACTCAGTTACTACATTCAACGATATGCTGGTTGTGTGTGTGTGTGTGTGTGTGTGTGTGTGTGTGTGTGTGTGTGTGTTTTTAAACAGGGGTCTTGTCTTTTATTTTACACCATTGTACTCATTTCATTGGCGAAGGCCAACAGGTCAAGCAGAGGACGATCCGCATATTTATTTCTGCCGCATGTTTTTACACCCTTCCTAACGCAAACCCTCAAGTATCTGTGCATGGGAGCGGTACCAGGAATGCCCTTAACCCTCAGTTGTAAGTCACTCTGGATTAAGGCAGCTGCCAAATGCTGCAAATGTAAACCTAAAACAGTAAGAATAATCAAAATGTTGGCCCTGAAGGTTCACTGCAATGCTTAACTTACCAATTAACCCTTACACTTGGCACTGCTGATCAGCCGGAATCAGGTGTGTTCACACTCAGGCAGGGATAACTGAGAAACAAGCAGAGCACTGGGACTTGACCTCCAGTGGTTTACATGTACCCAAGTTCAGCATGACAGCATTTGGCACACGTCCTCGTCCTGAGCAGTCGAAGGTTGAAGGCCTTGTTCAAGCGCCCACTAGTGGCAATGAGAGAGGTGTGCAGCTCAGAGGTTAAGGAATCGGTCTCTGGACCAGAAGGTCACAGGTTCAAATCCCACCACCACCAAGCTGCCACTAGTGGACCCTTGAGCAAGGCCCTTAACCCTCAATTGTTCAGTTGTAAGTCTCTGTGGATAATGTAACTTGGTGGTG
>JACRUU010000007.1:6334298-6369298 GCA_030449085.1 Kryptopterus vitreolus
CCTCACTATATTAGCGTATATTACCGTATGGAACCTTACGCAAGCGCATCGCATTCCCAAATCCGTATTACTGCAATAAAGCGCATTTTTACTGAACGCAATAAAGCGCTTCCGTATAACCTAAACACCGTATCACCAGTTTATATGGAAAAGCAAAAAAACCGGAACATAATTCTTAAAGGAGCCACGTCCCATATTTTACACTTAAAACCACCACTAAACAAATAATATTGAAATTAACAAGAAATGAAGTAATTAGTAAGAAAGTAATAAAAGAAATAGTAAAATGATAAGTAACATAGTAAAATAAATATTAAATAATCAATAATTTATTATTTGAAGGAGATTTGAAGGAAATCTAAATAAGTATAACATCAGTTACAGTATTAGAAACATGAATTGATGGTACATTGAAAACTTAGTTAACTCATGTCAACCGTGTGATTAATCGCTAAAATTAATTCGATTAACAGCCCTTATCTATCTATCTATCTATCTATCTATCTATCTATCTATCTATCTATCTATATATATATATATATCTATATATATATATATATATATATATATATATATATAAATGAAATAGATAGATATGGATGGATATATAGATAGATAGATGGATAGAGATAGATAGTTTGTTCAATCATCTCCTCCAACCAGGAACTATATTGTCAATATCACAGATTTAACCCGTCTAGGAAACCTGTTTAAACACAGTGTATCTCATTTAATAAGAAAGAACAGCGCTATGGGAAATACCTTCCTAAGGTTCCAGCTAGCTTAGTTATTTTATTTCTACACCATACATTCACACCTCTATTTGAACACAGCAAAGCTCTGTCTCTGTGCACAGGGGAGGGTGTTAAAATAAAAAAAAAAGTAAAAAAAAAAAAAAAAAAAAAAAAAAGCCCTCTGGCTGTGTAATCAGCTCCTGCTGTAAACATATTACGTCACCACTTCCATACGCTTATCGCTCTGTGATGCATGTTTAAACTGCTATCTGCCGTCGCCGAGTTTTTATTTATTTATTCTCTATTGCTGCTTAATGTTTTATAGTCGCCTTTAACCGCAAAGACCTATGGTATACATTACAACACTAGTAGACTGTAATTAGCTTTCAGACTGAAGCTTTACATTGTTTACTACATGCAGCACACAAGATAAAGAGATAGGAAAGGTATAAAAGATGTACATTTATTCATTCATTCATTCATCTTCTACCGCTTTATCCGATCTTCCCTCGGGTCACGGGGAGCCTGTGCCTATCACAGGCGTCTATGGGCATTAGGGCAGGATACACCCTCGATGGAATGTCAACCCATCGCAGGACACACACACACACACACACACACACACACACACACACACACACACATTCATACACTAGGGACAATTTTCCAAGGTGCCAATCAACCTACCGTGCATGTTTTTGGACCGGGAGGAAACCGGAGAACCCGGAGAAAACCCCCCTGAGGCACGAGGAGAACATGCACAAACTCCACACACACACATGGCCGAGACGGGAATCAAACCCGGATCCTGGTGGTGTGAGGCGAACGTGCTAACCACTAAGCCACCGTGCCCCTCCTAAAAGATGTACATTTAATCCAGATATAAAGGCAGGTACTGTCCATAAGCATTCGTATCTTTTCATCATACGGTGTACATTTCGAAGCCTCTAAGACTCCAACTTGTTTTGCGATAAGTGTCATGTGTGTGTGCCCGGGGAAGTGGAGCGCTTCGAGCTAGACGATGGTGTGATTGCACCTCTGAAGTCATCGCTGAATATAATAACAACAAGAAAAAAAAGGGCGACGTGAATGGTGAATGTAGGGCTGCACGATTAATCGGGGGAAAAAATGAATCACGATCTCGATCCATACATATATGCAATATCATTTCTAAATTCTGTGTAAAAAAAAAACAAACAAACAACCTTTATGTGTTTTTACTACACCTCTACAAAAAAGTAACTACGCGTCACGGCAACGCAAAGCGCGAGGTCTGTGATTGGTCGTCTGGGAGGAGTGTTTCCGGAGTAGCGGCGTACGTATTCCACCGTATTCCTCCGTACCGTCGTCCATAGTGAAGAAATAAAGCATGGACATGGAGCGAGCAGCCGAAAGGATCACGGAAGAGAAAATATAAACACCTCTATCATTCTTCATCACCATTTTACAAAGACTGTCATTGCAGGAAGTCACCATTGTTGCCATTGTAGAAACTCAAACAGCGCACCTCCGCTATCTAGTGTTTGGGAAAAGTCACTACAGAGCGATGCAGCGAGGTGCCTAGCTACAGCATTCACTCCACACAGAAGTAAAAACCCCTGCGTTCACGTCATGCTATGTTCACACGCTATTTCTGTTTTTTTACATCGTTATTGGTCGAATATTTTTGTCATGTCAACGCTTAGTGGTTAGCACGTTCGCCTCACACCACCAGGGTCCGGGTTCGATTCCCGTCTCGGCCATGTGTGTGTGGAGTTTTGCATGTTCTCCCCGTGCCTCAGGGGTTTTTTCTCCGGGTTCTCCGGTTTCCTCCCCCGGTCCAAAAACATGCACGGTAGGTTGTTGATTGGCACCTTGGAAAATTGTCCACTAGTGTATGAATGTGTGTGTGAAAGTGTGTGTGATGGGTCGGCATTCCATCCAGGGTGTATCCTGCCTTAATGCCCATAGACGCCTGAGATAGGACACAGGACTCCCCGTGACCCGAGGGAAGATCGGATAAAGCGGTAGAAGATGAATGAATGAATGAACACTTTAACTGATTGTCCTGTTTTGTTGTACTAGAGTGCAGTACATTTTCCCGTGGAGAAATTTGAACATTTTAGCGAGGATCGTGCAGCGCTAACGTGAAAGTGTTCAAAACAAAGCCGAGTGGCCGTTCTGCAGAGCCCTCAACAAGTCCCTGGAACTCTATATGCAAAGCGACTTGTGATCAAACGGCATCGTGCAAAAGCACGTCCGCGCATGCAACCTGGAGGAAAACTAACTCGTTTTACGACTGCAGGAGGAAACCCGAGAACCGGTAAACCTGAACAAAGTGAGAATGTGCGACACTCCACACGGCAGATCCCGGGACAGATTTGGAGGCTGGAAGTGGGGCAGCAACACTCATGCAGTCGCGCCAATTCATATATGAACGCGGAATATACAGTGGGACATTAGTGCTGCATGATCTTCGCTAAAATGTGAATCATTAGTTCATTCATTCATTCATCTTCTACCGCTTTATCTCAGGTTTAAATCCGATCTATGGTGCATTAAGGCAGGATACACCCTGGATGGAATGCCAACCCATCGCAGGGGACACACACACACACATTCACACACACATTCATACACTAGGTGACAATTTTCCAAGGTGCCAATCAACCTACCGTGCATGTTTTTGGACCGGGGGAGGAAACCGGAGAACCCGGAGAAAAACCCCCTGAGGCACGGGGAGAACATGCACAAACTCCACACACACATGACCGAGACGGGAATCGAACCCGGACCTTGGCGGTGTGAGGCGAATATGCTAACCACTAAACCACCGTGCCCCCTGAATCATTAGTTATTATTATTATTATGTAAATGTATTTTATTTGATTATTTTTACATACCTTAATGATGCTGTAAGGGAAATTCTTTTTTCCTTTCCAGATTCCAGCTTGTTTGTGGGGTCAGAGAGCAGGGTCAGCCATGATAAAGCGACCCCCTGGAGCACAGGCGGTTACTGGCGGCTTGTCGATACCGGGGCTCGAACCCCTGACCTTCTGATCAGTGAGCTACTCCCTCCCCCCTCCCTTTATTGCACTCGAGTACAACGTGAAATAACACAACTAATCTACCAATAAATATTTAATAAACAGTAATAGAGTGTGCGGGCACGGTGGCTTAGTGGTTAGCACGTTCGCCTCACACCGCCAGGGCCCGGGTTCGATTCCCGTCTCGGCCATGTGTGTGTGGAGTTTGCATGTTCTCCCCGTGTCCTCAAGGAGGTTTTTTCTCCTGGTTCTCCGGTTTCCTCCCCCAGTCCAAAGACATGCACGGTAGGTTGATTGGCACATTGGAAAATTGTCCCTAGTGTGTGAATGTGAGCGTGTGTGTGTGTGTGTGTGTGTGTCCTGTGATGGGTTGGCATTCCATCCAGGGTGTATCCTGCCTTAATGCCCATAGACGCCTGAGATAGGCACAGACTCCCCGTGACCCGAGGGAAGGTCGGATAAAGCGGTAGAAGATGAATGAATGAATGAATAATATAGTGTGAATGTAACATGCGTGGAGTGAACTCTGTAGCCGACGTCGTCGTGAGCGTTTTATACTTCTGCGTCGCTCTGCAGCGACTATTCCCGAACACTAGTTGGCAGTGGTGCGACGTTTGAGTTTTGGTGTTTTGCAGGTGAATTCCTGCTATTCGCTGGCGGTCTTTGTAAAATGGTGATGAAGAATCATAGAGGTGTTTATATTTTCGGCCGCTCCGTTCATGGCCATGTTTGGTTTCTTCACTATGGATTTGAAAACTGGCGGAGGAATTACGCCTGATGAGATTTTGAGCAACAACCTCCTTCCCTCTGTAAGAGCATAGCAGACGGGTCATGGCTGTGTCTTCCGGCATGACAACACACAGCCTGGGAAACTAAGGAGAGTCTCCGTATGAAGCGTTTCAAGGTCCTGGAGTGGTCTAGCCATTGTCCAGACCTGAACCCGATACAAAATCTATAGAGGGAGCTGAAACTCGGTGTTGCCCAGCGACGGCCACAAAACCTGAAGTATCTGCAGAAGACCTGTATGGGACGAGTGGGCCGTAATCCCCTGCTGCAATATGTGTGGGTGTGTGTGTGTGTGTGTGTGTGTGTGTGTGTGTTTGTGTGTACATAACTGGTCAAGAACTAGAGGAAACTGAAACTAGAGGTCTGACCTTTTGAATGGTAAACAAAGGTTTCTGTACCAAATATTACGTTTATTTGTCTAATTTATCAAACACTTATTTCATGCAATAAAATGTAAATTCATTCATTCATTCATTTATCTTCTACCGCTTTATCCAATCCTCACTCGGGTCACGGGGAGTCTGTGTCTATCTCAGGCGTCTATGGGCATTAAGGCAGGATACACCCTGGATGGAATGCCAACCCATCACACACACACACACACACACACACACACACACACACATTCATACACTAGGGACAATTTTCCAAGGTGCCAATCAACCTACCGTGCATGTTTTTGGACCGGGGAGGAAACCGGAGAACCCGGAGAAAAACCCCCTGAGGCACGGGGAGAACATGCAAACTCCACACACACATGGCCGAGACGGGAAACGAACCCGGATCCTGGCTGTGTGAGGCGAACGTGCTAAACATTACGCCACCGTGCCCCAAAATGTAAATTAATTACTTTAAATATTATATTCTGGATTATTTTTATTTTATTTCCGTCTCTCTTATTCCCCCGACTGTACATGGATTTTCTTGGAGTATTTAGGAGGGAATTACAGGAGGTACGATGATCTTTCAGAGGATCTTTTAGTACTGAAAAGTCAGTTTCGCGTTCAGTCATTAACCCGGGATTGCACCAGCACGCGTAAATCTTTGACCAGTCGTAGGAATCTCATAGCTCAGCACCATGTAAGGAATAAACCCTGTCTGAAAATCATCCAAAGCTAAAGGACAGAGCGCAGAATTCCGTTTATTTATTTATTTGTTTGTTCAAGTTACTTTTCCGTATTAGAGCGTATTTACGTTTATACCAATTGGTAAAAGCATTTCTCCAAGAACGACTTACAGCTAAGCAGTTAAGGGCCTCGCTTGAGGGCCCAGCAGCAACAGATATATAAAATACAATTTTTAAAAAGTGTACAATTAAATTTGTATTATTAAAAACAAACCAAAAAACAAATGAAATCGGATTTTTAACAACGCATATTAAAAATATGAATGTAAATTTTTTCAAATTATCAATCATTTAAAAAAAATGTATATATTATAAAAATTCTAAATGAATATTTTTTTTAATGCAAACCTTCCATGTACGTGTCTATTCAGTGTTTAAAGCTCAGTGGGTTACCGATTCGAACCCCATAAACAACACTATTGGGTCCTGGAGAAAGGCTCTCGACCCTCTCCGCTCTACAGGGTGGATGACGCTGAGCTTTCATCCCAACTTCCTACCGAGCAGGGATACATGAAGGAATTTCTCCGTCTAGTAAAATACATTTATGAAATGATTACGTTGGATGTTGTATTAAAAAGACTAGCTCTATTTAGAAGAAAGGTGTTTATTACTGTCTAGCACGTCGGGAATGGAGGGCGGAGCCGGACGGAACGAGCGCTAAGGAACATTCATTCATTCATTTTCTAGCGCTATATCCGATCTTCCCTCGGGTCACGGGGAGTCTGTGTCTATCTCAGGCGTCTATGGGCATTAAGGCAGGATACACCCTGGATGGAATTCCAACCCATCGCAGGACACACACACACACACACACACACACACACACACACACACACACATTCACAGACTAGGAACGAATTTATCCTTAGATGGAGACCTAAAGCACTACTTGTACGTGGATAAGGGCGTCTGCTAAATACTGTAAATGTAAATTAATTAACCTTGTACATGCATACAAGAAGCACGGTGGTTTAGTGGTTAACACGTTCGCCTCACACCTCCAGGATCCGGGTTCAATTCCCGTCTCGGCCATGTGTGTGTGGAGTCTGCATGTTCTCCCCGTGCCTCAGGGGGTTTTTCTTCGGGTTCTCCGGTTTCCTCCCCCGGTCCAAAAACATGCACGGTAGGTTGATTGGCACCTTGGAAAAATTGTCCCTAGTGTGTGAATGTGTGTGATGGGTTGGCGTTTCATACAGGGTGTGCCCCTGCCTTGATGCCCGAAGACGCCCGAGATAAGCACAGGATAGAGCGATAGAAGAAGAATGATAAATGCATGTTGCAATAGAAAAGCATTTATATGTCACATATACATTACAGCACAGTGAAATTATATCCCAGGTGTTTTTTTGGAAGCTGGGATGAGAGAGGAGGGTCAGCCATGATACAGCGCCTTGATTAACATACCATTGTGCGATACCGGGGCTCGAACCCCTGACCTTCCAATCAGTATCCCAGAGCCTTAACCACTGAGCTACAGTGTTCCTCCCCAGTGTTATCACATGACTTTAAGACAAATCTAAGATTTGTCTCATATGGGGAAATATACTGACCATTAAAACGTGCTGAGACTCCTTCACTATAAATCTCCTTATAAAAAAACATCACAACATAAACGATTAAACATAGTTGTTTTGTCCGATACTTGTTTACTCATAAGGTGTTAGAGTAGATCGAGCACAACACCAAACGGGAACAAAAGAAAATACACGAACGTTATAACCACATCGATTTGGCACAACGAGCTTCCGTAGTTCTCCGCCTCCCGCCCCGCATTATACTCGCAAAATACCAAATACATTTACAGCATTTGGCAGACGTCCTTATCCAGAGCGACTTACAACTGAGCAATTGAGGGTTAAGGGCCTTGCTCAAGGGCCCACTAGTGGCACCTTGGTGGTGGTGGGGTTTGAACCTGCGATCTTCCGGTCCAGAGTCCAACACCTCAACCACTGGGATACACCACCTCCCTTATACAACATGGCGGCGGTGCTCTGACCAATCCGAAGAGCTCGTTTCCAAGAGGGGGGCGGGGTTTCATCAGTCGTATGGAAATGGTTTTGTAACTTCAGACGTTTAAGAAACCAAAACCCCGCTGTAACGTTTATGTAACGTTTGTAAAATAAGCAGCACGACTCATTTATTCCAGTACCTCAAACACAAACACAGTGTTGAATGTGGAGGGGTGTGTGTGTGTGTGTGTGTGTGTGTGTGTGTGTGTGTGTGTGGTGTTACGGGATAAACATGACAAACCCCAAAACACCCACTACAAACAAGTACACACCGACTAGATGTAACTGAGGGTAAAAAAAGGACCTATATGTGGTTGAATTAGAAAAGCAGCGTTAGGGCTTCGTGTTAAGTGGTTAAGCACCGATGAAGCGCGCTGCTGAAGCGGAACAGCGTTCAAACAATGAATAAGTGGTGGGTGGTCTTACCGTTATAGGTGAGTCTTGGTTTGGTGAGACACATGACAAGGTGAAGGTCAATTTCATCGGACACTACAAACTTTGAACACACCGGACAGTTGAATCCAGCTACAGGGCGAAAAGAAGAGAGAGATACTTTTAGTAACGCAATCAATAACGTATCACACGTTCGCATTTAGAGTCATGGCATTTTTTAGCCGACGACCCTTATCCAGAGCGACTTACAACTGACGGAAGCTGAGGGTTTAAGGGCCTTACTCAGGGGCCCAGAGGTGGTAGTATTTAAACTTGGTCTGTACTCTGATCCAGAGACCAATGCTTTCTACCACCTGCCGCAATCAAGGAGTAGAAAATTTGTCTCTCTGGGAAATATATATATATATATATATATATATATATATATATATATATATATATATATATATATATATATATATAAATATATATATTATATATGTGGTGTTTGTTGTGTGTGTGTGTATGTATATGTATATATATGTGTATGTATATGTATATATATGTATGTGTATACATGTGTATACATTTCCAAAGTAACCTTCCCAACACTGTATATAGTACATTAACAAAATATAAATTATCTATAATAAATAATATAATATATATCTATATATATATATATATATATTATATATATATAGATATATATATATATATATATATACTATACTATACTACTATATACAGTGTTGGGAAGGTTACTTTGGAAATGTAATAGATTACAGATACTCTATTCAACGTGTAACTTGTAAATTATTTTATAAAAGGAAAGTAACTGATTACTTTCTGACTTTCTGATTCCCTTCAAGTTTCTAATGGATATTTTCAAATAATCATTTCCAAACATTTATAACTTTACAAGTAAACTTACAATAGTAACGCAACTCTTGTGTACTGTTAGGATTGCAAAAACACTTTCATCGCTTGTATTGCCTTTATATTACTTACTTATTTTTTAAGCCCATACACAACAAAGCCGGACTTCATAACAAAATAATTAATTAAATAAACACTGGCAAGGAACATGTCGGAGGTGGGAATCGAACCCCCGACCCTGGGCGTGTCAGGCGAACGTGCTAAATTAAATTATTCATTCATTCATCTTCTATCTTCAAAAACCTACCGCTTTATCCGATCTTCCCTCGGGTCACGGGAGAGTCTGTGCCTATATCAGGCGTCTATGGGGCAAACTCCACACACACATGGCCGAGACGGGAATCGAATCCCGGACCCTGGCGGTGTGAGGCGAACGTGCTAACCACTAAACCGCCGTGCCCCTAATTAATTAATTATATTTGCAAAAACAACACACTACAGCGGTAAATCCACCTCGGTGTGTGACGCTCTCAGTGTATGATGCTTCCAGCCAACGTCAGATGTTTCGTCAGGAATTTGACGTCGGTTAATGTCGCCTCCTTCAGTTTCCTTCACATTCGCCTGGAGCGCCATCTAGAGGAACGCGCTAATTACTTCCCTGATCATGACCGGAGACAAATGGGATAATTCAGTTCGGTTAACGTCGGATTCAGTCAAAGTCGCTTTCTGAGGAACGAATTAACGACGTACCCCGAGATACCGCTGTATTCAACATTTGAGTGTGTGTGTTAAAAATAAAACGACGTACTTGATGTAATTATTGCTTTCCTGTTTATGACACTAGTGTAATGTATTTGTTTACCAATAGCATAATGAAAATGATATAATTACTGCTCTTTACAGGTGGAGAAAATTAATACCAAACATAGTTAAATTCAGGTTATTGTTGGTTCACAGCTCAGGTTTCTCATGTAGCCCTATAGAAAAAAATTATTGCCCCCCCCCAGCCCCCCCCCAAAACAATGTGATTGCTCAGGTTGAAGTATCACTCATCTGTGTGAATAGATTACAATCTTTACAATCATAATATTACTTGTTAAATGAAAAAAAAAAGTCTTGTGTTGCTTCCTATCTCTGGCTTGTGTTTGGACTCGAACGTCCACACAATCTGTAGTCACGTTATTTCCACGTGTAAAGATCTTTAATGATCTGCACAAGCTCTGGAAATCCCCCAGCGTCTGACCAAACAGATGCTCCGCTGACGCAACAGGCTGCACGCTAACACTATCAAACAGGTCAACGTGTGCTAGAGAGGTTCAGGGTCAAGAAGGCATACAAGAAGGCTGCTTATTTTTTACAGATGCAAGCTGCAAACGTGCTTCTGTATTTATAATAATCACATGCAAAACGGTGCGCTAGCTTTTTCTTGGTTCCTCGTATCACACCCCCCCCCCTCTCTCTCTCTCAAGAAGAAGCAAGAGAAGGAGAAGTATTAATGCATGTATGTATGTATACATATATACATATGTGTGTGTGTGTGTGTGTGTGTGTGTGTGTATGACGAAAAGCAGTATAACGGAGTGCTGCGTCACAGACAGGAATCTCATACAGAGAGAATGAATGCCGTTACTAAAGCATTCATCCAATGAACACAATTCAACACGTCTCTTTTCATTGAAGCCACAGCTTCATCATCTCCGGCATTATCAAATGAGGTGCATTTTCATGCGTTTGTTTTTCTATCATTGCAGCTTTCCCAGGGATTTGAGATGAAGGCAAACTGTGTCTACAATTAAAGTACAAACGGATCATGAAAAGCGTAATAACTGAAATGTTTGTCTTGTAAATGTCCTTTAAACCAGGGTCTGCGGATCAATCAGTACTGGACCGGTACTGGTAAGCTTATACCTTATGCTAGTACATGCTAGTACTGTATAGCTTATACATATGCTAGTGTATGCTAGTACTGTATATCTTATACATATGCTAGAGTATGCTAGTACTCTATAGCTTATACATATGCTAGTGTATGCTAATACTTTATAGCTTATACATATGCTAGTGTATGCTAGTACTGTATAGCGTATACATATTCTAGCATTGTATAGCTTATACCTTACGATTGTGTATGCTAGTACTGTATATCTTATACATATGTTAGTGTATTCTAGTAATGTATAGCTTATACATATGCTAGTGTATGCTAGTACTGTATATCTTATACATATGCTAGCACTGTGTAGCTTATACCTTATGCTTGTGTATGCTAGTACTGTATATCTTATACATATGCTAGTGTATTCTAGTACTGTGTAGCTTATACATTATTATAGTGTATGCTAGTACTGTACAGCGTATACATATGCTAGTGTATGCTAGTATTGTATATCTTATATCTTATGCTAGTATTGTATAGCTTATACATATGCTAGTGTATGCTAATACTGTATAGCTTATACATATGCTAGTACGGTGTTTCTTATACCTTGTGCTTGTGTATGCTAGTACTGTATAGCTTAAACCTTGTGCTTGTGTATGCTAGTACTATTATATAGATTATACCTTATGCTAGTGTATGCTAGTATTGTATAGCTTATACCTTATGCTAGCGTATGCTAGCACTGTAAGCTTATACATTGCTAGTGTATGCTAGTACTGTATAGCTTATACATATGCTAGTACTGTGTAGCTCATACCTTATGCTTGTGTATGGTAGTACTGTATATCGCATACCTTATGCTAGTGTATGCTAGTACTGTACAGCGTATACCTTATGCTAGTGTATGCTAGTACTGTATATCGTATACCTTATGCTAGTGTATGCTAGTACTGTATATCGTATACCTTATGCTAGTGTATGCTAGTACTGTATAGATAATCGTATACCTTATGCTAGTGTATGCTAGTACTGTATATCGTATACCTTATGCTAGTGTATGCTAGTACTGTACAGCGTATACATATGCTAGTGTATGCTAGTACTGTATATCTGTATACCTTATGCTAGTGTATGCTAGTACTGTACAGCGTATACCTTATGCTAGTGTATGCTAGTACTGTATATCGTATACCTTATGCTAGTGTATGCTAGTACTGTATATCGTATACCTATATGCTAGTGTATGCTAGTACTGTATGCTATCTGTATACCTTATGCTAGTGTATGCTAGTACTGTACTGTATATCGTATACCTTATGCTAGTGTATGCTAGTACTGTATATCTGTATACCTTATGCTAGTGTATGCTAGTACTGTATAGCGTATACCTTATGCTAGTGTATGCTAGTACTGTATATCGCTATACCTTATGCTAGTGTATGCTAGTACTGTATATCGTATACCTTATGCTAGTGTATGCTAGTACTGTACAGCGTATACCTTATGCTAGTGTATGCTAGTACTGTATATCGCATACCTTATGCTAGTGTATGCTAGTACTGTACTAGCGTATACCAGTGTATGCTAGTGTATGCTAGTACTGTATATCGTATGCTAGCATACCTTATGCTAGTGTATGCTAGTACTGTACAGCGTATACCTTATGCCAGTCAGCTACAGAAAAAGGTCTGATCTGGATCTACTTCCAGTGCACAGATTGTTAAAACACACATCCAAATGCAATCCGATCGAATATTACTCTGTAAACAAACAGATGACTTTGTTATTAACAAAAGCTGGTAAAGTGCATTAAATGACTTAATACATTCGAGCAACACTAATCAATTAGTCAAGACTAATATTGTACTCACAAATACACACCGGGCAACACGGTCTCGCATGTTCTGATATATTTAAAAGAAAATTGGCTTCATGTAATGAACTTGCATAACCGACTTGCCCTCTTGAACTACATCAAGCATGTGGTTAGCAAGACACTGCATTTGTTGTGTTCTAGCTCACAAGTCCAAGCCGTCATTGAGTCTACAGGTCAAACTTCACAAACACGGCGCTGGCGTGACGTGAAATCCCGCACTAACAGGAGCCAAGGGGCGTCGCATAAATAAATCGCCTTTTCTGTTCGACAAAGCAGATTTGCGTTCACTCCAGCGTTGTTTCTGGGGGTTTGACAGACAAGCGTAGACCTACAGGGTCGCTTGCATTGCCATAGCAACTGGTCAAAGGGTGCAAATGATAAAGGTGAGGGACAGATTTTCCACCATGTTCCTGCTAATACAAAAATGTGCAAAATAAATTCATAGATAGCTCGTGTTTTAGAGCAATATTTTTTTTTATACGTCTTGATACATCTAGCTGCCAAAGTGATAAAGATAAAGACTGCGTTAAGGAAATGAAACTATCGCCCGTTAAGTAATTATAGATACATAAATATTTGCTACTTGGAATGCACAACAGCAGTCATTAGTGACTGATTCCTAATTTCAGATCCTCAGGTCAAGATTTTCCCCTACATGAATTATCTCCACACACTTATCCAGCCTGTTAAGTAGCATTAGTTACTAGCTGTTAGAAAAGTGTGGGTTGGATTTAGTATCCGGAGCGAAGCGAGCTGTAAAAACACACTGCAAAGCATGTGACTTAGAGGAAGTCGCTCGTCAGAGTCCCCTTTCGTCAGCACCACTCCTGGGC
This sequence comes from Kryptopterus vitreolus, assembly GCA_030449085.1. Taxonomy (NCBI): domain Eukaryota; kingdom Metazoa; phylum Chordata; class Actinopteri; order Siluriformes; family Siluridae; genus Kryptopterus; species Kryptopterus vitreolus. The sequence continues at coordinate 6,347,819 of JACRUU010000007.1, forward strand.
ATGCTCCACTTTCCCGCCTGCATGACGAGTCAGCTCAGGTGTTATCTCGCGCTTATCTGTTTTTGGTGAAGGGTTTACAGTAACCCCCCCCCCCCTCTGCAGCAAATAGCCGGATGTGAAAGTATAGTGTATACAGAAGGCCGAATTTCCAGCTGCTTCCTGGTTGTGAGTTGTTGTTAATGTAAAAATGAACGTGAATAATGGGGCATGTGTAATAGCTCTCCAGTAAAACATTTCATATATAGTTTATTAATTTTCTTCTATATATATATATATATATATATATATATATATATAATATATATATATATATATATATATATATATATGAATATATTTTGCGTTGCTCCCCTATTGCTGAAAATAAAAAAGTTAACAAGTAATCATTAACAGCATGAACATCAGCAATTAATTAATTAACCTTATTCATTTCTACATCATTTTTTTAAATGGTTGCTTTAATTGTTAAATATGGCGTATGTGGCTCCTTTAAGAATTGTGTTCCAGTTTTGGTTGCTTTTGATATACATATGATAATATAGCAGGTAGCACATAAATGTTGTGGCATGCACAGCTAGTAGATATATTTCAGGGATTTTTTTTGTTTGTTTTTAAAAGGGGTTTTAAAAGGGGTTATAAAAGGGGTATAATTTAGTAGGACAGCTCAGTAGGGGCTTGTGTTAATTATATGGGTGTGTAACATTTTCCCTATTTTTCCGCCCCTCGGGAATTGGCATAAGTGAGAGAGATGTTATCGCAACTACACGAGTTTAATGAATAAAAGTCTAATGAATAAAAAACTTGTTTTTTCATGGGATCCTGCCTCTGTCTCCGTTATACTCTTAGAGAAAGGTATTTTAGGGGAACTTCCACCTTTCAAAACGCTCGGTTACATTAATAAAAGGTCCAGAACTGGAAAACATTAATAACATTAACATTACGTTAATAACAGAACATTAAGAACAGACCTAATTTAAATATATATATACAGTGGTGTGTGGTGTGAAAAACTATTTGCCCCCTTCCTGACTTTTTATTCTTTTGCATGTTTGTCACACAAAATGTTTCTGATCATCGAACACATTTTAATATTAGTCAAAGATAACACAAGTAAACACAAAATGCAGTTTTTAAATGAATGTTTTTATTATTTAGTGAGAGAAAAAAAATCCAAACCCACATAGCCCTGTGTGAAAAAGTAATTGCCCCTGCACCTAATAATAAACTGGTTGGGCCACCCTTAGCAGCAATAACTGCAATCAAACGTTTGTTTGCGATAACTTGCAACAAGTCTTTTACAGCGCTCTGGAGGAATTTCTGGAGGAATTTTGGCCCACTCATCTTTGCACCCCTGAATTGTTGTAATTCAGCTTTATTTGAGGGTTTTCTAGCATGAACCGCCTTCTTACCCCTTAGTTTGCCTTTAAGGTCATGCCACAGCATCAATGGGATTCAGGTCAATGGGATTCAGGTCAGCACCCAAGATCGACTGAGTTGACAAACAGATGGCCGGACATTCTCCCAGGGTTTTTTGGTTTGACTAGGCCACTCCAAAGTCTTCATTTTGTTTTTTTTCTTTTAGCCAGATTCAGCCATTCACTTTTGTCTCGAGGTGGATTTGCTGGTGTGTTTTGGGTCATTGTCCTGCTGCAGCACCCAAGATCCCAAAGCTTTAGAAATGGCTTTAGCTTGATCCCAATTAGAATTTCTTTGAGTTGACGATTTGGTCTACAGGAACAGATGGCGGGATGTTGAGTTGTCGGACATTCTCCTTCAGGACGCCCGTTTTTTTGGTAGACATACCAAGAAAGACGGCGGGACTAGAAGGCGGCTGCTGCGTTTGTTCATCTCCTCGTTGCTGCTTCCATCTATCACAGCAATCCTCCGCTCCTCCGCTTTTCTTGGCCTTCCAGAGTTGGGATGACTGTGGCCCTGGTCCTGAAGCAGCAAAACAACCCCAGACCATCACACTACCACCACCATATTTTACTGTTGGTATGATGTTCAAGTCAGCCATTTTTATGAGCCAGCAGAAATGCTGTGTTACTTTTACGCCAATAGCTGCCTCTTCTAGCTTCCCCATCAGCCAGTCGATGGTGGTGTTGAACAATGCTGGAGACAGAACACAGCCTTGTCGGACTCCTGTAACGGGATGCTGTGTGCCTCCCACGCACCTTCCATTATAAAGCTCCTCTAAAAGATCTTCTTGGGACTTCCACTTTTCCCACAGGTCTCGGTGTATTGAGTCAAATGCTTGGCGTCAGTAGCGCGGCGCCTGATTGAATTCAGCACATCTTTTCGAACAGTTGCCGCAATGTGTATCTGGTTTTCCCTGAAACTGGGTGTCCCTCCATTTGGTCCGAAAGTCTTAACAGGACAGAGGCGAAGACTTTCCCAGTCAAGGTGATTGCCTCTGTAGTTGCTGAGTCGGTTTTGTCACCCTTTTTTGACCCCTTTTCGGCAGAATGGTGTTGGTAAATGGTTCAACAAGTCTGTGCATCCAACAAAGTGATGTTCTCTCCTCCCTTCAGCCGGAGTGATGTTGCAAATCCCGGGAGCCTTCCCCGACTTCAGCTTGTTCTTGGATTTCTTCTTGGTTGAAAGGAGGTGGCTTCCGGGTCCCCAGGCGCCGCCCCTAGGGAAAGAGGGGAGGCGGGAGGCATACCAGTGTCTTGAAATGATCTTCCCATCGGTTCAGCTGGTCTTGCAGACTCGGGTGGTTTGCGTCTTGGAACTCTGCCGTAGTATTGAGAAAATGCGGGAGCATGCCTGGGCCGTTTTTGCCCAGTCTCTTTCTTATGGTGGACTCTGCCTTTGCTCTTGCTTTCGTCGGGTCTTGTGAAGTCTGGCGTCTTTCTTTGCACTGACCTTAATTGAGGTAAGTAAGACCACTCCTCGAGGCCGTGGTTTTTATTTGCAGCGGTGGTCTTGGTTCTTTGGATGTTGCCCTGGGATCTCGGAGACGCACCTTTGTGACCTCTCGGATGAGTTGTCGGTTGTTCTGCGCTCTTGGGGTAATTTTGACGGAAGAGAGAGGGATCACCAAATCGGCCGGCCAGGCGCTCCCCGTTTCTCCTGGGAAGGTTCACCACTGTTCCATGTTTTTGCCACTGTTTGTGGATAATGGCTCTCACGATGATGGTGAGGTGTGGTTCGCTGGAGTGCAGCGAAAGGCGGGCCCAAAGCTTTAGAAATGGCTTTGCCAGGCCAGCGCATAACCTTTACCTGTTGGATGAGAAGACTGATGGATCTCAATTACTTTTGTTCTCATTTCTTCCTGAATTTCTTTGGATCTTGGCATGATGTCTAGCTTTTGAGGTGCTTTTGGTCTACTTCTCTGTGTCAGGTAGCTTCTGTTTAAGTGATTTCTTTTGAAACAGGTTGTAATCAGGCCTGGGGGTGGCTACAGAAAATGAAACAGCAAAAGTGTGGCATGTGGGTTTGGATTTTTTTTAAATAATAAAAACATTCATTTAAAAATCATGGTGTCATGTCACAATGTGGCATGGGTGGCTACAGAAAAACTCAAAATGTTGGTACATAAAATATCACAGATAAACCACAGTTACAGTTATGTTTTTAACAAGGGGGGGCAATGTAAGGGACTTTTTCACACAGGGCTATGTGGGCCTATATATTTGGATTTTTTTACCACACTCTCGGAAAGAGCTGTCTAAATCAGAAAGAAAATAAAAAAAATCATAAGACCATTCCAAGCAAAATGTTCCTGTGAACAGTTGCATTTTATTGTTTATCCTTGTAGTTATCAATTTGACGGATAATCCGAATTGCCAAAATAGAAAGACTTCTGTTCAAGGTGAACTTCATCAAGGAATATCAGTGAATCGCACATCCGTCTTTGTTTGAGCCAAAGTGACTACATGTGACGACCAAGGAGGACATTGTTGTAAAAACATAAAAAAGCAAGACTGTAAATGCCAAACTAATGTTTAAAAAGTCAGGAAGGGGGCAAATAGTTTTTCACACCACTGTGTGTGTCTGTGTATATATCAAGGAATCTATATATAAATATACCATATATATATAGGGCATCATATTCTTTTCTATACCCTTATGACTTCATATATATACTCTGTGTTTGCTCTTTTGATATACAAAGGGTACTCTTATTACAAATTACTAAGCTAGTTCCCCTTCACACACACACACATACGCAACACACATTGGTTACACACGCATATACATATATACATACATACATACAAACACACACACTCTCATAAAAGTATACCCTTTTTATTTTCGCTACATTTTGACCAATTGTAAAATTTTTAAAAAATTGCAAATGTACTGTGACCAAATGAATTATTATTTAAACAACAATTTAAACACTTATTTATTACCTAATTGTCAATATGCTGATGAAGTATACCTGCCTGCTGCAGTTTCCCAGGTAGGGTATACTTTTTGTTTGAGACACAGTGTAGATGTGTGTACGCCATGCAAGGGTTAAACGAGCAGTATCATGACTCGTCCTGTTTTGCACTCATTCGAACCCCAACAGACCAAGGCCTGTGTTTCCATAACAAATAACAACCGGGTAAAATACTGCAACTGCGTGGTAAAACAAAGGATAGAGGATATAGCTTGATTTCACAACACGATCCGACATAGAAGTACGCACAAGATCAAGATTTAATCCCATTTCATGTTCATTTGTCGAATGAACAACTGAAGTTTGATCCAGGAAATGCCTCCATATACGTCCCAATGTCTTTTCCTCATCAGATCATTAAGGGTCAAACATCTACATCCTTACTGCTGTAAAGCGTCGTATAAACGCTTCTGACCCGAAGGTGCGTCAGAGACGAAGGAAAGTTTTAAACCATATTTGTAAAAATGATCTAATTTAATGTACTCTTCTAGATACAACTGTCTTAAATATAAATAATATAAATAAATATCAATTATAATAAAATATGAATTAAAAAAAATGCTTGTAAATCCTACAGCCATCGAAAAGTCCTGCTGAAAAAAAAAAAAAAAAAAAATCGAGGGTTTGTTTAGATCTTCAATTCCAATATACACTATTAAAAATTAAAAAATAAAAAAAAAAAAAACAGAGACTTTAGGGCGAGGTTGTAAAAATAATCTCTCAACCCATGTTTTAATGGTTTGGGGTTTCCTGCTGATACGACAAAACGTCCGAATCATTTTCCAACACAAAGATTTTTCTTTTTTTTACATTTAATGCTTTAATGCTATGATTTCTAACAGAGGTTTCTGTGGCACCAAAAAAACAAATGAACACATTCAAAATAAATCACTTTCGTATCAAATGAATCCTTTTCAGTATCTATTAAGAGGTGATTATTAACACCAGACGATGGTTTAACAGCTAATAGCTGTGTTATTCTACATAATTATTTTATATATTAGATATATATATATATATATATATATATATATATATATATATATATAAAATCAATAACCACTTTTTCCTAAAGTGAAACCAATTCGAATATCTGCGACTTAATAAGTCGCCTTGGTCCCTTCTTTCCTTCTTAACGTTTATTTATAAAGCACTTTTACACAACTGTCAGTGGATCCAAATTGCTGTACAATATATATCCAAGGTAAGTAAAAGCAAAAAAAAAACACAAAAACAACAACACAGTAAAACAATACAATACAATTGACATGGCTAGATAAAAGCTATCGACAAAAGATGTTTTTTAAGCAAGTATTTAAAAACTGGTCAGTGACGGCGCAGCTCTAATAGGAACTGGTCGTTTGTTCCATAAGATGGGACGGACATCATCGCATCAGCGAACGCTTGGTCACCTCTGTGCTTGAACCTCGATCTAGGGACAGAGACGAGGCCGGGAGCACTCCATCTCAGGGAACCGTGATTGCCACAGCCAAATATGATGGGGCTTGATTTTACATAAAATATTCGAATTGGTTTCACTTTAGGACAACATGGTTATTGATTTTGTATATATATATATATATATATATATATATATATATAGATCTATATATATATATATATATATATATATATATATATATATATAGAATAACATGTTCGACAGCTGTTAAACCATCGTCTGGTGTTAATAATCACCTCTTAATAGACACACGTTAAAATATGGAAGTTAGCAAGCAGTATTTTGGACCTTCTGCAAGCAAATTATAGAGGATTGACATACCATAATATAGTGAGTTACAATAATCTATACACAGACAGAACAAACAGGTGAATATCTGTCCTGGTACAGGAGGAAATGCTTTGTTTTGCTGTTTACTCCATTCTTGGTATGGCAATGAAAAGCCGCCATAATTTTCGCCCTAAACAGTCCTTTGGTGTCTCGGAGTTGTGTATAGTGTTGTGTGGATCCGATCACATGGGGATAAAGCTGAAGTGAAAATCTTGCAATATCCATAGTGAGTCAGATCAATGCCAATGGAGTGACCTTTGATATATTGATGGAGAAAGACACTTTGGTGTGTTCACGCAGGAAGGTTTGTGTAATAAATAACTCTTTGGTGATTACAAAAAAAAATGGGTGAAGAGGGTCAGCTTTAGGTGCCGGGACACCTCGGTCTTACCTCCGAGCAGGTGAGAGGACAGGTGGGACGGTAAGGATCCTATCAGTAGTCTCGGGCCGGACTGGCTTCGCTCTCCATGGGGATCCTCGTCACTTCGAGGGTCGCCACCTTGCTCTATGATGCTGGTCGGCTGGAAAAGCGAGTTAGGTCTCGCACCGTCCGCTGGGTATCGCCGGCCGGCACCGACCGGCTGCTGGCTGCCGGAGTAGTACCGAATCCCCGCGGCGGACGCGCTCCCGGAGCCGGCGGTGGCGGTGCTGGAGGAAGCGGGCACATCCGAGCTCGAGTAAGCTCTAAGGCGAGCACTGGCCGCCGGACTGCTCTGTTTGGGGCCCATGTGTTTACCTAGGTCCGGGTTTTGTGTACCTATTTATTTATTTATTTTTCGATTAGGACGGGCTGTTCAGGGGTCCCCCCCCAAATAAACAAAAACAAATCAAAACAACAACAACAACAACAACAACCGTGTCTAACAGTCAGGTGTAGACTGAAATCTGGGTTAAACTCCAGATCTGGATCGGATCCCACACGGCGCAAAACAGAAGGTCATGGCTTCACACTAGTTGCTCTTCCGTTAACGAAGTTTTTTTTTGCCGACCGCGTCCAAAGTGTCCACGGGCCTCGGGACCGTCAGCGCGACGTCCCTCCGGATTAATCACAACGCACTTCAAAACAAACCGGCTACGTGTCAAGCGGACGGTCTGAACGCTACATTGTAACGTAAACAAACAAACAAACAAACAAAGCCGAGGCGGGCCGTGCGCAGGTACACGCTTCCAGTCGAAGGTTACTGTGACGTGTGTGTGTGTGTGTGTGTGTGTGTGTGAGTGTGAAAAGCACGGATTGCCCTCCTCCACAAAGTGCGTCATGTGACGTCAACGCGGAAGTGTAGCCGCAAAACACGAAAAACAAACCCGAATAACGGGATACACCGGACTGTACAAATACAGTATATCCAAGCCTAATGCAGAGTTCCTGTAAATATCTATAGGACTGTATGTTTTACCCTGGGAGGTATTCGGTTTCCACTCGGCTTTCAACCAGAGACCTACCACTGTTATATGGGAAGGCTTTGTGCTATAAATCAAAAGGTTGTGAGGTTAAATCCCCGTTTAAATGGCACACGACGAATTCAGTTTACTTTGATTCTCGTTTGTTTCTAGAGCCCTCATAACCATGGATATTATCCCAAAGCAGCTTTATGGAGATAATTAGTCACAAAAAAAAGGAAAAAGAAAAAGCGAGATGGTGGTAACTCCCTGAGTAACTCATCCATGTTATGAAATATGCGATGTAGGTGTTGATATTCATTCATTCATTCATTAGTCTTCTACCGCTTTAGCCGATCTTCCCTCGGAAGGAGGGAACGGGGAGCCCTGAGGCCTATTTCAGGCGTGTATGGGCATTAAGGCAGGATACACCCTGGATGGAATGCCAACCCTTCGCAGGACACACACTCACATTCATACAATCAACCAATACAACCTACCGTGCATGTTTTTGGACCAGGAGGAAACTGGAGAACCCGGAGAAAAACCTCCTGAGACACGGGGAGAACATGCAAACTCCACACACACATGGCCGAGACGGGAATCGAACCCCCGACTCTGGAGGTGTGAGGCGAACGTGATATCCATCCAGATCTGCTCCTGTAACCTAGTGACTAAAACGAAATATCACATTTATCTCATGTATATAGGTGAGAAAGTTAAGCTCGGTGGTGCTATCATTCAATCTCACAAGCTTGTGTTGTGCAGCTTCACTTAATGCATCATAAGAGTGGCTTTACATCCCCACACAGACTCTGGATTTCCTGCAACCAGGATAAATAGGCTTACCTTAGATCAACAAATCACTCTCAGCGCAGTGCTGACATAGACGGGTGTGTAGCGTTATAAAGGTTTTTCGTAACACCGCAATGTGAAGTTAGAAACAATCCACCGATGGAGGGAGAAACACACACACACACACACACACTGGTGAAGGACTACATGATGATGGAAAGAATTTCTGCAAATTACCAGGGTGGATAAAAAAATGCACTGGGTCTTTAATCAAATATCCAAGGTCTTATATAAGACGTTTAAACATTTATTATCATATATATATATCTATATATATATATATATATATATATATATATATATATGTATTCATTAATTCATTCATCTTCTGCCGCTTTATCCGATCTTCCCTCGGATCATGGGGAGCCTAGAATGAGTATAATCCATAATTCATGTTCATATATATGTTTTTTTTTCCACTCGATGAAGGAGGGCAGAAATAAACGAGCTTGTTGTAGAGGTGTATGTGAAGACCCCACATTGTAACCTCAGAATTGTGTTTTTGGACCGATGCCGTCGGCCATCGAGCTCAGTCTTCAGCATGTTGTGTTTTTGGTGCTTTCTTTCTCACGATGGTTATAATAAATAAAATGTAGTGTAGTTTTGTGGTCAGGCTGCTATTATATATATCAGCCGGTGTTTATGTACACTGTGTACTAGGATGGACAGATTCAGCGGTATTTCCTACAGTTTATGGTTGTGTAACTTTAGACCCAGTGATTTCCGTGATGTCATACTCTTGGCTCCATCCCGCGCTTGTTCCCGTATATATCACCTACATCAATAATGCGTATTTGCTATGAACTTCCTGTACCCATGCCTGTTTATTTATGATCATTCGTCACGCTCTTTCCAATCCCGAGGGTCAGACTTTCATTAGGGCACATCCTTGACATCCTGATCGGATCTGAAATCATCTTTTTGGTCAATCTGGCGCCCCTCACCTTTCCGTCATTCAGTCATCCATCCATCTTCTAACGCTTTATCCGACTTCTCTTTCAGGTCATGGGGAGCCTTTCTCAGGCGTCTTCGGGCATCAAGGTAGGATACCATACCAAACAAGGTGCCAATCAACCTACCGTGCATGTTTTTGGACCGGGGGAAACCGGAGAACCTGGAGAAAAACCCCCCGAGGCACGGGGAGAACATGCACAAACTCCACACACACATGGACCGAGGCGGGAACTCGAATCCTTTCTTCCTTTCCATTATTTGCTTTTATATTGTTAATCGTGACACTTACTGCATCGCTAGCATCTATCTGTTTCCTCCTGTACGACTTGTCTGATTCAGATCTTACCATCCTTAACACACATCATTTTGATCCATCCACAGACTGCTCACCCGCCCGTTGTTTCCATTCCAACCATACTTACATCACTGTGTATAATACCGTAAGAAGCACTGCATGTTTAGTACTGTTTACTGCAAGTTTAGTACTGTTCATATGTGTAGTACCGTATCGTTGTATGTGTAGTACTGTATGTGCAGTACCGTCTGTAAGGTGTACTACTGTATGTGTAGTTCTGTTCATATGTATAATACTGTATGTGTAGCACTCAATGTTTAGTACCATATTTGTAGTACCGTATGTGTAGAACTGTATTTGTAGTTCTGTTCATATGTAGAATACTGTATGTGTAGCAATCAATGTTTAGTACTGTATGTGTAGCACTGAATGTGTAGTACTGAATGTGTAGTACTGTCCGTAAGAGTAGTACTGTATGTGTAGCACTGATTGTGTAGTACTGAATGTGTAGTACTGTCCGTAAGAGTAGTACTGTATGTGTAGCACTGATTGTGTAATACTGAATGTGTAGTACCGTATGTGTAGTACTGTCTGTAAGAGTAGTACTGTATGTGTAGCACTGATTGTGTAGTACTGAATGTGTAGTACCGTATGTGTAGTACTGTTCGTAAGAATAGTACCGTATGTGTAGTACCATCTGTAAAGTGTAGTACTGTATGTCTAGTTCCGTCCGTATGTGTAGTACTGTATGTGTAGTACTGTATGTGTATCACTGAATATGTAGTACCGTATGTGTAGTACCATCCCTATGTGTAGCACTGAATGTTTTATACTGTCCATATGTGTAATGACGTATGTGTAGAACTGTATGTGTAGAACCGTCTGTAAAGTGTAGTACTCTATGTGTAGTTCCGTCCGTATGTATAGTACTGTATGTGTAACACTGAATGTGTAGTAACATCCGTAAGTGTAGTACAGTCTGTAAAGTGTAGTACCATATGTGTAGTACTGTCCGTAAGAGTAGTACCGTATGTGTTGCACTGAATGTGTAGTAGCGTATGTGTAGTACTGTATGTGTAGTACCATCTGTTAAGTGTAGTACTGTATGTGTAGTTCCGTCCATATGTATAGTACTGTATGTGTAGCACTGAATGTGCAGTACACTCTGTATGTGTTGTACTGTATGTGTAGCACGGAATGTATAGTACCATGTGTGTAGTACCATCCGTAAGTGTAGTACCTTATGTGTAGTACCGTCCATAAGTGTAGTACCATATGTGTAGCATTGAATATGTAGTACTGAATGTGTAGTACTGTCCGTATGTGTAGTACCGTAAGTGTGTAGTACAGTATGTGTAGTACTGTCCATAAGTGTAGTACCGTATGTGTAGTACCATCCGAATGTGTGATTTAGAATTTCACTCATGTCACACAGTAAAGGGTTTTTTTGTACTGTATGGTTGCTTTTAAGGTTTCTTCAGGACTCGCTTCCTTCCACTGGTCCTTCCATAGAGCACTTTTGTAGATTCTGACCACTGCAGACGGCGACACCCCACACAACATCCCAGTCCGCCAAAGGCATCACCCACTAACATCTGCCACGACGAAGAGCGACTCAGCGTTATTCACGTCATAATGCTATAATGATTGGTGTTAATCATTTATATTACATTTTACGTACTTCATATACTTCATCTTTCAGACCTGGAAGACTCAGGGAGGGAATAAAACCAAGCGGAAAGAAAGTGACCTCCACATGGTTTTAATTGAGGAACATACACAAACTTGAGGACGAAACCAAAGCATGGGATCAAACGTGGACAAATAATACAAATAAATCAATGCAAACTTTTCGCACCGACTTAAAGCCATTGGAATAGTGCTTTAATGGGGTTTAAACCCGGCGAGGGAGGGGGGGGATGAAATATACAAAAGCCTGCAGAGTGCTAAAGCCGGACGAACAAATTAATATACATATCGAAGAGCACATCTGCTTGCTCTGACACCAGACTTCAGTACAGGTCGAGGAAGACGGTATGGAAGCAGTGTGTGTGTGTGTGTGTGTGTGTGTGTGTGTGTGAGATCCAAGGGCATGGATGTCAGCATTTGTTGGGCGCCGAACGTATGAAGTCAGCACGAACGTATCGGCTTTCTTCGGATCCTGGAGCGACACGTGACGTTCCCCTGCTAGTTCTTCTAACCTGCTTACGAGCGATTCGGAAAGAATTCGCCGATGGGTGGGGGGAGGGGGGGGGGGGTTTTGGGTGTAGGGGGGTTGTGTCTCACTTCAGTCATTTCGGTGCCTTTGAATCATGAAAACCGAGCGCCTGTTTGAGGATCGTATTTTCCTCAGTCAGCACCAGGGGGTGAAAAAACCCAAAACAAAACAGGAAGCTGCTTGAGATCAACAACATGTTTTTGTTTTTTTTTTTTTGTTTTGTTTTGCACTTATTGTACTTCACATATTAAAGCTCAACTCTGGCATTTCAGGAAAACGTCGCTCTAAGTAACCGGGATTTGTGTGAAAAGTAGGATAATACAATTAAAAGAACAAAAAATAAAATAAAATAAGCAAAGTGCGCTTTTATCGCTGTTTCTATTTATTCTATAAATATTCTATTTATTATGCGTTAAGGATCGCAGGTGGACGGAGCGCTTGAGTGGGGATGGATATTCCTATTTAATCTCTGGCTGTTTAATGAAGGATAGCGTGATACAAAAGGGAAAAAAAATGCTGATATGGGGAATTTGAAAAGAGGTTGACCCGGCGAGTTTCGATATCACTGATTGGTTCTCAGAACGTGACATCATTACAACTGACCTGGTGTCGTCATTTTTTTATACTTCAGGCATAAAGGGGGTCATACGGGGACGTTTGGGATAAAAATGGATGTCCTTTTACCGATAGGTGGCGCTGCGATTGTTAATCAGAACACCTGGCTTTAGTGTATGGAGCTTGTGAGCTTGTGGTGATGAGGTTTCTTGCGAGGGAGTAAAACGCTAAGGTTTTAAAGCCTTCAAACGTTTCAAGGATGGACGATCCCAATGGTGGTTCCCTGATGACGATGTCTGAGGACGGTTCAGGAATACATACATTCACTACGCTGGAGATTTTTACGTCTTTGATGCCGGAATAAAATGCAGTTTCTATTCCGTGAAATCAAATCACAAGTTTGACCCGGGCCCGCCTTGAATTCCGGTTCCAATGCTGTTTTTCATAAGTTCTAATGGTTCCCAAGTGTGTATCTTTTTTTTTGGATCTGAATTCCATCCAATCGTGGAATTATTCATTCATTCATTCATCTTCTAGCACTTTATCCGATCTTCCCTCGGGTCACGGGGAGCCTGTGCCTATCTCAGGCGTCTATGGGCATTAAGGCAGGATACACCCTGGATGGAATGCCAACCCATCGCAGGACACACACACACACACACATTCATACACTAGGGAACAATTTTCCAAGTTGCCAATCAACCTACCGTGCATGTTTTTGGACCGGGGGAGGAAACCGGAGAACCCGGAGAAAAACCCCCTGAGGCACGGGGAGGAGAACATGCACAAACTCCACACACAACATGGCCGAGACGGGAATCGAACCCGGACCTTGGAGGTGTGAGGCGAACGTGTTAACCACTAAGCCACCGTGCCCCCCATCGTGGAATTACATTAGGGGGAAAAAAAAAAAAAAATAAAAAAATATATATATATATATATATATATATTTTTTTTTTTTTTTTTGGAACCAGGAAATGTTTACAACAGTAACGAGATTAAATTGCATTTTCCACCCGAAACGAATGATGTATATTTTATTTCTATTTAATTGTCTGTATACTTTATAATTTACTTATTACATTCGGAGCAAATTATTCAGTTATTGTAGCGTTCAGTAAAATTATTTCTAGTGTATGTGTTTGAAAAAGTGGTTTTAGTAAAAAATAAAAATAAAATCAAATAAATGAAATCACGGTTGGGTGTTTGTTTGGATGTTTACACAAATAAGTGTTTGCTTGAAAAACGCACGTTTTTCTCGCCGTTTCGCGCAGACACATTGTTTTGTGCAGCTTTTTGTAAAACCGCTGGATAAATTTGAAAACGTCGCTGTGTGTTCTGTGAAAACGCAGGCTCGCGAAACATTTTTAGTCGCTGCCACGACGTTTCAAAGAGCCGGAAAGCGAATAAAACTACATCTTGCGCAGTAAAGGGACGTAATCGTTCTCATGCGGTTCAGTGTGGATGAAACTGTGGACACACAAATCCGGTGGTGTCATACTGATGTGGATTAGTCTGGGCCTTTGTTTCTGAAAAGAAAAAGCGGTATCGTTCCATCTCCTCATATGTGTATTAACGGAAATAGAGTAAAATGGGTCAGTGAGATCACGCTGATCACCTTAATCGTGTTATCGTTAAGGTTTGTGTATCCCGTCAGGCGTGTCTGGATTTGTTCCTTAAACACGGAAACCCGCGGGAAACGCTTTCCTTCTTTGTCCAGCGACGTCTCGCTTAATAAGAAACACACAGGGTATGGGAGGTACACTGAGAATTTGTAGAATCGTGCATTAGCAAGCTGTTTTGTGTGTGTGTGTGTGTGTGTGTGTGTGTGTGTGTGAGAGAGAAACAGAGAGACAGTGCACATAATAAACCAGTAGAAATATGAAGATGGCTCGGAAGAGGGGGGAGAAAAAAATGAGAGGAAATGAAGCAACGCTCTGGCTCGCGGAAGGTCGATCCACCTCAGTGAGGAAAAATTATTGGCTAACTCCCATCTGCTGATGGTCCGTCTCGGCTTCCTCCTCCACGTCTCCGTGGTACTGCTCGTACGTGTCGTCATCGATGTCTGGAAGACCCAGGCAGCTGGAAAAACATCATCGGTGCAAAATCACTGGACGTTTGGAAAACAGCAACACTAGATACATGGTCCATTTGTTTCTATGCAACAAACTTGGTGATGCTCGCTGGCGCCCCCTGCTGTCTGTGCCCAAGGCGATGTACCGTTTACCACTCAAAGATCCATTTGGATTCGTTTCCCCACATATTTATGACAAGCCACAAATATTTCATTTAAAATGAAATAACACTGTATATAACGTTTTCTTTTGTCTTTATGTTATATATAAACTAAACTATAATGTGTTGCTTTTATGAAATCAATAAACGACTGCAGAGAAAACGAAATTAAATCAAAATTCTACAATGTCTATTTGAGTCCTTCTCGTATTTATGGGAAAAAAACACAGAACTTAAATTATCCAAAATAAAAAACGCTGTCAGGGGCACGGTGGTTTAGTGGTTAGCACGTTCGCCTCACACCGCCAGGGTTCGGGTTCGATTCCCGTCTCGGCCATGTGTGTGTGGAGTTTGTGCATGTTCTCCTCGTGCCTCAGGGGGTTTTTTTTCTCCGGGTTCTCCGGTTTCCCCCCTCCCCCTGGTCCAAAAACATGCACGGTAGGTTGATTGGCACCTTGGAAAAAAAAAAATTGTCCCTAGTGTATGAATGTGTGTGTGTGTGTGTGTGTGTGTGTCCTGCGATGGGTTGGCATTCCATCCAGGGTGTATCCTGCCTTAATGCCCATAGACGCCTGAGATAGACACAGACTCCCCGTGACCCGAGGGAAGATCGGATAAAGCGGTAGAAGAATGAATGAAAAATCGCTGTCCTTTCTTTCTCTCTCTCTCTCTCTCTCTCTCTCTCTGTGTGTGCTGTCAATCTGAATAATAAAAGTCCAATTCCACTGACCAATGAAACAATGTGAATAAAAAAAGGCAATAAATATAATTATCATTTGTTTAATGTTTAATGTTTATTGTTTGTTGTTTATTGGTTTTTATTGTTTATGTTGTTTAATGTTTGTTTAATGTGATTTCTGCTCCTGAACCTCAGGCGCACAGCGTCTGTACATCAGGGCTGTATGTTGGGCGCTGGCGGGTGTTACACGTTGGCGGTTGTGACGCGTATTAAGAGTGGCAAATAATTCTAACGTGTTTTATTTAGAGGTTACAAGATTAATTACACATTTAGAGTTACACATTAAAAAAACGAACGAACTAAAATACAATTACGTTAAATACTCATTAATTATTTTCAAATGCCAGCGGGATAAAAGAGCCTCATGCGGCACCGGAGCTGTGGGTTGTCCGACCCCCTGCCCTATGCCTACATTTATATTTACATTTAATGTATTTGGCAGACGCCCTTATCCAGAGCGACTTACAACTGAGCAATTGAGGGTTAAGGGCCTTGCTCAAGGGCCCACTAGTGGCAGCTTCGGTGGTGGTGGGGTTTGAACCCGTGATCTTCCGGTCCAGAGTCCAACACCTTAACCCACTGGGCTATACACACCTCCCTAGGATGCCTAGAATGCCCTCCTATGGGCTATCCAACACAGGGCTATACACACCACTGGGCTATACACACCTCCCTAGGATGCCTTTTCTCAACCACATCTGGTTGAGAAAAATTCAGGTGATACTTTTTTCCCCTTTTATTGTCGTCTTGGACCCTTTATTTACTTTACATTT
This sequence comes from Kryptopterus vitreolus, assembly GCA_030449085.1. Classification (NCBI taxonomy): domain Eukaryota; kingdom Metazoa; phylum Chordata; class Actinopteri; order Siluriformes; family Siluridae; genus Kryptopterus; species Kryptopterus vitreolus. The sequence continues at coordinate 6,364,011 of JACRUU010000007.1, forward strand.
CACGCGGAAATGTACGGACAATACGTTTCTCCGAGTTCATTACAGAGTTTGGAAGCATTCGTGGCTTCAGCGGTGGTTCCAGCGCGCTGCAGTCCAGATGGAATTGCACTGTGTAATGGTGAAGCAGGAAACAGTTGTTGGGTCACATCTGGAATAAATCTCTTTATGCTCTAAAACAAATCCCATAACGTTAAGCTTCCACCTCCATGTTTAACTGAGGCAGTCCAAGTTATATATCCTATCATAACCTAGAACCTTCATTTACTATACGTATTCATTCATTCATCTTCTACCGCTTTATCCGATCTACCCTCGGGTCACGGGGAGTCTGTGCCTATCTCAGGTGTCTATGGGCATTAAGGCAGGATACACCCTGGATGGAATATCAACCCATCACACACACACACACACACACTCATATTCACACACACATTCATACACTAGGGACAATTTTCCAAGGTGCCAATCAACCTACCGTGCATGTTTTTGGACCGGGGGAGGAAACCGGGAAACCAGGAGAAAGGAAAAGAACCCGGAGAAAAACCCCGAGGCACGGGGAGAACATGCACAAACTACACACACACATGGCCGAGACGGGACTCGAACCCAGGACCCTGGAGGTGTGAGGCGAACGTGCTAACTACTAAGCCTCATATGATTAGTTATAACTTATTATTATTATTATTATTATTATATTATGCAAAGCTGAAACGTCAAGCCTCAATTCATGCACCAGAATTTGCCACGATGCCTAAATCCGGCAATTAAATCCGTCCGTGTGGAAACATAGCAAATGCTCCGTTTGGTGTCCTGATGAATTACTGTATCTCCATCAACCGCTTTGCAAATATTCCACAACTACAAATGATATTATGATATGAATAATTGCAATCATATCAGATTGTTGTGGTGTAAGAGGAATCAAACAGACAGGCCTTTCTTATTATACTTACAGTAAACATGCGTCACTTAGGTGGCATCGCACTGCGCCATTGTTGATTGCTTTCCAAGAACAGGATGTCGACGCTAATTAAGTTATGAACATAGCTGTAGTTCTGAACCCATCGCAGTGGACACACAGGAAACCTGCTGTGTAACATTTCTCAGAACTCTCACTCGATGTCAGTAATCGCTATAAAAACCTGCCGGAGCTCTGCGACTGTCCTCTTTTCACCTTTTCATCCCGGTCGTGAGTTAATGAAGCGCTCAGGCTGTCCTCAAAAAACAGCACTTATGCGCTGCTAAGCTGTTTATTTGTCCTGTATAAACAAAAATGCCGTTTGGTGCTGTGTGCATCAATTATAACCTGTGTTGGGGAAGGTTACTTTGGAAATGTAATAGATTACATTACAAAGTACCCTATTCAAAATGTAATAAGTAGTGTAACTTTTCAATTACTTTATTAAAGTAAAGTAAATTGATTACATTTGATTACTTTTGGATTACTTTCATTTGTCCACTAGGTGGCGCTCGGAAAAAGTGAGTTATATTGTCAAGTCAAGTTGTTGATGAGGGGGTTGGGTTGGTGTTGGGTTGGGGTTGGGCGGTGGCCTTTGGGATTTGTAATCTTCAACATTTTTAAAAGTAACTGTAATTATACGTTTTTTCGCAATTAATTATATTATATTAATATGACAATTTTCGCAATTTGCAATTTTTTAATTAAATTATGTAACGCAGTTACATGTGACGAGTTACTCCCCAACACTGATCATAACACAGGTACATCACCCACACACACATGTGTGTGTGTATATATATATTTAATATATATATATATATATGTATATGTATAGATATATATATATATATATATATATATATATATATATATATATATACAAACCGGATTCCAAAAAAGTTGGGACACTATACAAATCGTGAATAAAAACTGAATGCAATGATGTGTAGGTGCCAACTTCTAATATTTTATTCAGAATAGAACATAACACACGAAACAAAAGTTTAAACTGAGAAAATGTACCATTTTAAGGGAAAAATATGTTGATTCAGAATTTCATGGTGTCAACAAATCCCAAAAAAGTTGGGACAAGTAGCAGTAAGAGGCTGGAAAAAGTAAATTTAAGCATAACGAGGAGCTGGAAGACCAATTAACACAAATTAGGTCAATTGGCAACATGATTGGGTATAAAAAGAGCTTCTCAGAGTGGCAGTGTCTCTCAGAAGCCAAGATGGGTAGAGGATCACCAATTCCCACAATGTTGCGCAGAAAGATAGTTGGAGCAATATCAGAAAGGTGTTACCCAGCGAAAAATTGCAAAGACTTTGCATCTATCATCATCAACTGTGCATAACATCATCCAAAGATTCAGAGAATCTGGAACAATCTCTGTGAGAAAGGGTCAAGGCCGTAAAACCATACTGGATGCCCGTGATCTCCGGGCCCTTAAACGACACTGCACCACAAACAGGAATGCTACTGTAAAGGAAATCACAGAATGGGCTCAGGAATACTTCCAGAAACCATTGTCAGTGAACACAATCCACCGTGCCATCCGCCGTTGCCAGCTGAAACTCTACAGTGCAAAGAAGAAGCCATTTCTAAGCAAGATCCACAAGCTCAGGCGTTTACACTGGGCCAGGGATCATTTAAAATGGAGTGTGGCGAAATGGAAGACTGTTCTGTGGTCAGACGAGTCACGATTCGAAGTTCTTTTTGGAAATCTGGGACGCCATGTCATCCGGACCAAAGAGGACAAGGACAACCCAAGTTGTTATCAACGCTCGGTTCAGAAGCCTGCATCTCTGATGGTATGGGGTTGCATGAGTGCGTGTGGCATGGGCAGCTTGCATGTCTGGAAAGGCACCATCAATGCAGAAAAATATATTCAGGTTCTAGAACAACATATGCTCCCATCCAGACGTCATCTTTTTCAGGGAAGACCCTGCATTTTCCAACAAGATAATGCCAGACCACATTCTGCATCAATCACAGCATCATGGCTGCGTAGGAGAAGGATCCTGGGTACTGAAATGGCCAGTCTGCAGTCCAGATCTTTCACCTATAGAGAACATTTGGCGCATCATAAAGAGGAAGGTGCGACAAAGAAGGCCCAAGACGATTGAACAGTTAGAGGCCTGTATTAGACAAGAATGGGAGAGCATTCCTATTTCTAAACTGGAGAAACTGGTCTCCTCTGTCCCCAGACGTCTGTTGAGTGTTGTAAAAAGAAGGGGAGATGCCACACAGTGGTGAAAATGTCCTTGTCCCAACTTTTTTGGGATTTGTTGACACCATGAAATTCTGAATCAACATATTTTTCCCTTAAAATGGTACATTTTCTCAGTTTTAAACTTTTGTTTCGTGTGTTATGTTCTATTCTGAATAAAATATTAGAAGTTGGCACCTACACATCATTGCATTCAGTTTTTATTCACGATTTGTATAGTGTCCCAACTTTTTTGGAATCCGGTTTGTAATAGTCAATCACACAACACTGTATATATATATACTATATATATATATTATATATATATATATATATATATATAATATATATATATATACAGTACACATATAAATAAAATAGTGCAGATGTAGTGTGTATGGAGTATATAAAAGTACCTGTGTGGTGTGTATGATGTATGTATAATGTATGTAGAACTGTACAGGAGTTCTATAGTGATCTACAATGTATGTAGTGTAGAGTTCAGTCAGGTGATGGTGGATGGGAAGAAGCTGCTCCTGGTTCTGCTGCTTCTGGGTTAAAGCATATTCTTTAAGAAATACTATGAATTATTCAGTGCTGGAGTGAGGAATGTGAGTCTAAACCTTTAAGAGTTCGAAAGCGTGACAATAGGGTTGATATCGCAGATCGTTGGGTGTTTGAATTCCGGTATCGTCACGCTGCCCTTAATCATTAGTGCACCGGGGGCTCTGACCTTAGATGCTAATATCAATATCAGTACATATGGCAAGTGTTGTTGTGTTGCGTATTGGTGTGAGAGAGTGTAATGCATAGAGCACTTACAGGTCTGAAGGATCTGAAGACTTTATCGAGGACCTCGAGCAGAGTTTTGTGTCCGCAGGAGGAGATGTAGTCCTGTGCCAGCTGCAGGAACGGCAGGCAGTCCTCGCTCTCGCTCCACACGTGCTACACACAGACGTCCCATTACTCAGCACGTACACGCCACACGTCGCGCTAATCTGCATTTTCAGCACCCGATCAGTTCGCCATGCATACAAGGAAGTGGATGTTGCGCTTATCTTATCGACCGCACGCCACATCCTGGAAATAAAAAAGCCCTGTAATCAGTGCTGTCGAGAAACGCACCGTATCAGAAACACCGGCGTAAACATTTTTCCCGCTTCGCCTTCGTGGAAAGATAACGCGGTTATAAACAGACACAGAACGCATGCAATGCGACGGCTCGCTCATTAGGGATTAGGGAAGTTATAACATATAATTGCTATGGCGCAATCTCTCTGTTTTATATGATTAAAACTGGATCGAATATTTGTTTAGAGTAAATATAAAGTATGCAGAGAGAATAGGTGAGTGAGCAAATTATGCGCGTAGGAATTAAAAAAAACAACAAATAAACCATGTGAATCAGGAGTTTCTGATTTAAGACACGCCCACTGAATAAAATCTAAATAGCTTTAGGAATATGTGGGAATTTAGAATACAGAAAGCATCGCTGCGATGCATCTCATGATAAACGATAAATAATGCACCTTAATATTATAATTTCTCCTACACTATATGGCCAAAAAAATATGGACACCTGATCACGGGTTTATATGCTCCCCCCCCCCTCTTCCCCAACCCACACATAATAACCTCCATTCTTCTGGAGATATGTGTGTTTACAGAGATTCACTTATCCACATGGGTGTTAGTAAAGTCAGGTTGGAGATTCATCAGTAGGAGAGCTCTTCATGCTTTGTGGATGTGATGCTATCATTATTGTTCTTGTTATATAAATGTGCCTCTGTTCGTTCATTACACTTATATATGTAGGAGGGGGCAGGGAGGGGGTAGGGAGAGGTAGCTCAGTGATCTAAGGCGTTGGGCTGCTGATCGGAACATCCGGGTTCGAGCCCCGCCCCGGTATGGACCAAGCTGCCGCCCTTGGGTCCTTGAGCAAGACTGGTGTGATCCAGGGGGCGCCGTATCATGTCTGACCCTGCGCTCTGACCCCAGCTACCAACATCAAGCTGGGATATGTGAAGAAAAGAATTTCACTGTGCTGTAATGTACATGTGACCAATAAAGGATTATTATATAGGGCTTTTCTAGACGATGCTACTCAAAGTGCTTTAG
>JACRUU010000007.1:6374298-6401798 GCA_030449085.1 Kryptopterus vitreolus
CTATTGCATCTCCGACACCAGCTTCCAAACATCACTGGGTATTAAAGCTTCTTTCATTCATTCGTTCATCTTCTACTGCTTTATCCGATCTTCCCTCGGGTCACGGGGAGTCTGTGCCTATCTCAGGCGTCTATGGGCATTAAGGCAGGATACACTGTGGATGGAATGCCAACCCATCACAGAGCACACACACTCATACACTCACACACACATTCATACACTAGGGACAATTTTCCAAGGTGCCAATCAACCTACCGTGCATGTTTTTGGACCGGGGAGGAAACCGGAGAACCCGGAGAAAAACCCCCTGAGACACGGGGAGAACATGCATAAACTCCACACACACATGGCCGAGACGGGAATCGAACCCCGGACGCTGGCGGTGTGAGGCGAACGTGCTAACCACTAAACCCCCTACCTTCTTTCATTTTCATTTTAAATACAAAGTTAATTCAGATCGCTAGAGCTGTAATGAAATGAACCCTTAAAGCTTAACCAAGACGCAATCCTTCCTCTATTAGTAATTATTCACAGGATAATCATCATCATGATAGCCGACATATTGGAGGGTTCAGTGTAGACACAATATCCTCTTTACCATCTGCATGGTCTGAGTCGTGGTAGAAGTAGCTATTGGGTGTCTACAGATATGACTTGAAGAGAAAACATCATTTCCCTCCTCCCTGTTATTGATCCTGTGAGGGGGAAATTCTTTCCTTCGCATATCCCAGCTTGTTTTTAAGATGGGGTCAGAACAACCATGATACGGCACCTCTGGAGCACAGAGGGTTAAGGGCCTTGCTCAAGGGACCCAAGGGGGCTTGGCAGCTTGGCAATACCGGGGCTTGATCCTCCGACCTTCCGGTCAGCAGCCCAGCGCACTTAATCCGCCTCCCCTCCCTAAAATGATTGTAAAGAAAGCCTGAGCACTACAGTGAGCAGCTACGGAGACGTTTTTCATATGTTGTTTTCATGTAAAAAAAAAATCTAATTAATATAGAAATAAATACAAATAGGCTCGGGTTATTTTGTACAACGATTACTTTATCGTGTGCTATGTAATTTGATGATTTCATGCAAAGTATGTGTTACGTAAATACAACCCCCATTCCTAAAAAGCTAAAATATATAAAGAATGCTAATAATAAAAACAGGATGCAACGCTTTGCAAATGTCGGAAACAGATATTCAGAAAAATAACCGGGACTGTGGAAACGTACCATTTGAAGGATAAATAGTAATAATGATAAAATAAAAAGCTGTTTGACAGAAAAAATAAATAAGGATAACTAATTAAAAAAAACAAGGGGCACGGTGGTTTAGTGGTTAGCACGTTCGACTCACACCGCCAGGGTCCGGGTTCGATTCCCGTCTCGGCCATGTGTGTGTTGAGTTTGCATGTTCTCCCCGTGCCTCAGGAGGTTTTTCTCCGGGTTCTCCGGTTTCCCCCCGGTCCAAAAAACATGCACGGTATGTTGATTGGCACCTTGGAAAATTGTCCCTAGTGTGTGAATGTGTGTGTGTGTGTGTGTGTGTCCTGTGATGGGTTGGCATTCCATCCAGGGTGTATCCTGCCTTAATGCCCATAGACGCCTGAGATAGGCACAGACTCCCCGTGACCCGAGGGAAGATCGGATGTATCGGTAGAAGATGAATGAATGAATGAATGAATTTAAAAAACAACAAAATACATGGCGTTTTCAGAGTTTTGTTTTGACCTCAGAAGACTAAATTGTGCTTTGGTCTAGAGAAGACGGCAACGTTTGGATCATGTTGACATATAGCGCACGCCTTTGCGTGATAGAGCTTTGACCTGCACATCCACTAATAAATAACAGGGTGAAATGTTCACAGGAAATGATTGGCATTAATGCTGCACGATCCTCGCTAAAATGTGAATCACGATTTCTCTCCATGGGAATTGAGATCACGATTCTCTCACACAATTCTCTTTTTCTCAACAAAAATGTATCATTGGACAATCAGTTAAAGTGTTGACATAAAAAAATAGTCTCCCAATAACGATGTAAAAAACAGTAATAGTGTGTGAATGTAGCATGACGTGAATGCAGGGGTTTTAACTTCTGAGCGGAGTTATCGCTGTAGCCTACGCACGTAGCCGACGCCGTCGCGAGCGTTTTATACTTCTGCGTCGCTCTGCAGTGACTATTCCTAAACACTAGATGGCGCTGTTGCACTGTTTGAGTTTTGGTGTTTTTGGGTTTCGGCTGTAGCAACAATGGTGACTTGCTGCAGTGACAGGAATTCTCTGGCAGTCTTTGTAAAATGGTGATGAAGAATCATAGAGGTGTTTATATTTTCTCTTCCGTGATCCTTTGTTTCTTCACTATGGACTTTAAAAATGGCTGTACGGAGGAATACGCCGGGATGGGTTTGATGCTACATCGGAAATATGCCGCCGAGACGACCAATCACAGCCCTCGCGTTCTGCGTCAGAAGTAAAAACCCATGTATACTCGGAAATGAATCAGTGTCATTTAGAAATGAGATTGCATATATATATATATATATATATATATATATATATATATATATATATATATATATATATATCAAGATCGTGATTTTTTTCCAACGATTAATCGTTCAGCCCTACTTCACACTACATTTAATGCATTGCTGCCTGAGGGTTTGAAGACCACGATATTGATTAATCCCAGATATTTGGAATCTGTTGATGATATTAGATTACTGTAGATACTCGTTGCAATTTGATGATGAAGAAACTCGATTCTGACATTTTGGATGTAGATCCAATGGAAACCTGAGGAATCCTTTCCATGTATGAGCCCTGCTGGTGGATTTCTTGATCCTCACTTCTGCAGCACCACTGGAGAAATCTTTACTGACCAGTGATTAGTCGTCATATTGAACAGGAAAGCTAAAAAAATGATGTATGAAGTGGCAATAGTGCGCAAAACGTTTGGCATGGATATCGGATTTGGCATGGATAAACGGATATAGGCATGATTACTTATATCGTCGCAAACGCATTAGGCGTGTTTATTAGTAATGGGAGACGTAGGCACGTTATAACAAGCATTAATAACGAGGCGATCCCTCTATACTTATACTATAGTATATACGTATAGTATATGCGTATGCACTCGTTCTGGGAGGTAATAGTGCGCCATTTCACAGAGGACCTGTGGATTTCCGGATGAACGCGTCCACTTGTGTTTGAGCTGTGCGGTGCAATAGCGCCCTCTTGTAGCACCTGCAGCATCACGGCCAAGGCAAGGCGAGGTAGATCATGTCACTTTTGCGAATTATTCCCTTTCCGCATCGTTTAAAAAAGCCACTTCATGCGAGCGTAAAAACTTTTTTTGCGAAGCATGTGTGTTTTTGCCAATTCGATTTATTAAATTTGCGCATTTTGAAAGCTAATGGAAACGCGCTTAGTGTGCGGCTGAAAGATCTCATCCCGAGCCTTTGCTTCACACCTTCACACCACAATTACAGCTTATTTTCTTATTTCCAACAAAGGAAATCATTCCCAACACTTGGACCAATGAGCATGAATGTATGTTCGCCCTGCCGGACTGATTACACCGGTAGGCATGTGCGATGCCATGGCAAAGGCAGGCGAGCTGGTTGACGGTTGATTTTGGTGGCTTTGGGGTCTTCTCTAAGGTCCTGGTGATCAGGATGAATAAGTGGACACTGCAGACGGTTATTTACGGGCCGGTTGTACAGCATTATATTGATTAGAGGATTGTGGAGTGTGTGTGTGTGTGTGTGTGTGTGTGTGGTGTGTGTGTGTTTTTTTAACGCACGTTGCTGTTTATGCGGTGGTGTTGCTACATCATACCACACCATGATCTCAGGAGAACATGGTATAAAATGCTTTGCTCCGATGCTGGAAGTTGCAGGGAGAAGTACTTCTTCATAACCAGGAGGGAAGAAATAATAATAAATAAATAAATAAATAAATAATAATACAACAGGTCAGATGTACAGTATTTTTTCTTTTATGTTCATTTGTTATTCTGTTTGAGCAGCCAAGTGGAAGGCAAGCCAACACCTGATACTGAGAGGCGCCTGGCACGGGGGATCACATCACGAAAACAGGCGAAGGGAGAAAGGGAGAAGGCAAGAGAAGCACTTCAGGCTCATAATCAACTATTCATGCGGCCATGACAGGGCCAGAGAGGGAACATTAGACCTTTGAAACCTCGTGCTGACACAATGCCGTCATCCAAGTCTGGAAATGGCGGTGCTGATGGAGCTCCTTTTTTTTTTACCTGCGCAAGCTTATTTGAATAACCGGGGCTCTGTGATGGAAACTGGGCCGCCGCCCTATTATTATTATTATTATTATTATTATTATTATTACAATAAATATATTACGCAGAAACACGCCCATGCAGATCATTGACAGGCCTAAACACATCATTGAAGCCCCCCTCCCCTTATAGGTACACGCACACACACACACACATACACATACACACACACACTGGTTCTTCGCGTACTTACAAAAGTGTCGGTACCTCCTGTCATGTTGTCAGGGCAGAGCACGTAAAACGAGATGCCGGGTTCGGCGTAGAAGTCCATCCGGCGCTCGTCCACCTCCTCGGCGAAGATCAGCTCGAACGGGTTCCCCGAGCACCATTTCTCCGCCGCGTCCACCAGCTGCTTGAACTCCATCCCTCTGCCGCAGCGCAGCGCAACGGCGCACCTGCGCAGCTCAGCGCGTCCCAGCCTCCGAACACACACACACACACACACACACACACACTCGCCGTGTACAAACCGCACAAGCTCCGAGCCGCCCTTAAATGATCCGCATAATGGAGCTTGTTATTTAAAACCCAAAAAAATATGACTATTATTATTATTATAATTATTATTAAAGGGAAGGGGAGGGCGCGGGTATGATGGAGAGCCCGACGCTAGCACCGTCGCATCTTGGCCCAGGCCCGGCCTCCGGTTACTTTCCGCGAGCGCGCGTTTCTCGGTGAGACGGACGAGCCGAATGAGCCGCGCGCGCTCCCGCAACTGCACCGGCCGCGGTGTGACGTTAAGGTAGATGCGCGCGCCCGACAACAAAGGGACCGCGCACGGGTTTGCAGAACCCCGGATAGGAGCGGATGCGGAAAGATGAAAAGAATCATTTATTAAGTTTTAATTCAGTTTTATTTGTAAAAGCGGTTTTTTTTTAAATATTGGGTCTCAAAGTGGTTTTACATAGATATAAAATAAGTACAACAACTAATTCCAAAAATGTTGAAAAATTTGTACATTTAAAAAGTACCTACTGAAAAGGTAGCTTACACATTACATATACCATCAATCCCATATATATATATATATATATATATATATATATATATATATATATATATATATATATATATATATATATATATATAGCGGGGCACACACACGGTGGCGTAGTGGTTAGCACGTTCGCCTCACACCACCAGGATCCGGGTTCGATTCCCATCTCGGCCATGTGTGTGTGGAGTTTGCATGTTCTCCCCGTGCCTCAGGGGGTTTTTTTTCTCCGGGTTCTCCGGTTTCCTCCGGTCCAAAAACATGCACGGTAGGTTGATTGGCACCTTGGAAAATTGTCCCTAGTGTATGAATGTGTGTGTGAATGTGTGCGTGTGTGTGTGCCCTGCGATGGGTTGGCATTCCATCCAGGGTGTATCCTGCCTTAATGCCCATAGATGCCTGAGATAGGCACAGGCTCCCCGTGACCCGAGGGAAGATCGGATAAAGCGGTAGAAGATGAATGAATGAATGAATGAATATATATATGTACGTATAAAGGTGCACGGTGGCTTAGTGGTTCGATTCCCGCATGTTCTGCATGTACGGTAGGTTGATTGAAAACATGCACGGTAGGTTGATTGACACCTTGGAAAATGGTCCCTTGTGTGTGAATGTGAGTGTGTTGGCATTCCATCCAGGGTGTATCCTGCCTTAATGCCCATAGACGCCTGAGATATGCACATGGTTCCCTGTGACTCGAGGGAAGATCAGATAAAACGGTAGAAGATGAATGAAAATATATATATATGTAATTGTAAACTATATATGGCAGCGGAAACACTGACATAAAGATAATGCTAAAGCCTTATACTGCATCTATTATGTAGCATGACTTCATAGTAGAAGATTTCAAGTGCTGAACTGACCTTTCTGCTGTTCAGAGTTTTCTTCATTTGAAAACATTTGTCCCACAATGAAGTAAAAAAGACATTAAGGGACACCCAGTACTGTTAAACAGCTGAAAGCACATGTTCCACACATATAGGACAACATTCCTATCCCAAAACACCGGGAACAGGTCATATCAGTTCCCAGATATATCAAGACAATTGTAAAAAAAAATATATATATATATGATTCTATGATTTCTGTGATGCTTAGAAAACATATGGCACATCATGAAATGGAAAACACAACAAAGGACACCAGGAACTGTTCAGAAGCTAGACTTACAAATAGGGCTACAACACAGATGAATTCCCATATCTGTTGCAAGCCCATATCTCTCCTTTGGAATACTTTTCCATTGTCTGGTCCCCATGACAAACTAACTGAACAGTCCTACACTATATGGACAAAAGTATAGGGACTCATGACCATTTTGTGTCATATGTGGTTCTTCTCAAAAGCTGGAGGGGCAAAAATGTTCACTTGAAACCCAAACTACTGCAATGCCCCTGTGCACAAAACAGGCTCCGTGAAGATATGGCTTTCATCGTTTGAGCTCAGATCCCAACCTTACTGAACACCTTTGGAATGCATGTGAACACTGACTGCACCCCCAGGCCTCGTCACCTCACCTACATCACTACCTGAAAAAAACACTTTGGGGGGATATAGATATTTTTCCTAATTAGTACTCTGGCGTTGTTAGCATGTGCTTCTGTTTTTCTGTCCGGTGGTTCAGGTTGCTTTTGATATATACTGCAAATGGAGATTTTGATGGAAAGGAAAATCTCATAAAACCAAATAACACACCACAGCCAGCGTTCCGGTGTAATTAAATCCATGGATGCGGACATTTAGGTGTCGTTTGAAAGGATTTCAAAGGATCTCATAAGGGAGTGTAAAAGGGCAGGACGTCCTGCGAATCTCGTGCCAATGTTTCAAAATGCTTGAGAATATGAACCATTATCACTGCATCACTGCACACACACACATCAACATGGGCTTGGACTTCCTGCAGCTAGATAGATAGACAGATATACACGATTGATGGATAGATAGATATACATGATAGATAGATAGATAGACAGACAGGCAGATAGATATACACTATAGATAGATAGACAGATATACACAATGGATGGATACAAACGATATATAGATTGATAGATATACACTATAGATAGATACAGACAGACATACACATTCGATAGACAGTTAGATGGATATACAGATAGATAGGTAGATAGACAGATATACACGATGGATGGATGGATGGATGGATAGATATACATGATAGATGGATAGATAGACAGACAGGTAGATAGATATACACTATAAATAGATAGATAGACAGATATACATTTCATTTCAAAATGCTTGAGAATATGAACCATTATCACTGCATCACTGCACACACACACATCAACATGGGCTTGGACTTCCTGCAGCTGAGGAACACGAGACGATTTAGACAATGAGAAAAAGAAAGAAATCCTTATTCAACATTGAAAATGGTTCAAAATACATAAACACGCGGTATCTCTTTCATATCGCCACAGATACACACACTGTATGTCAGACTCTGGACTTTGACTGCGTGGACCACTAGGGGTCGCCACTGGGCCCTTTGCTCCCTATGCCCTACTCCCTAATTTACCCCACCTACTCCTCGTTTCTTTCAGTTGTTGTAAGTTCCCCTCTTTGTTGGACCAGCATTTCTTGTGGTCACGTGGTGTTGTTTTTGCTGGTGGTATTACGTGTTGTGTTTTTTTTTTTGCCATGTCTTTCCTGTGAGTTCTTTCTTTTTTCGTTTTGTTTGTTAGCCCTGTTTAAAAGCTAACCGGGTTTTCGAGGGTTCTTGGGTCCTGTTTTTGGTTTCTTTGCACTTAATACTTTCCATTTTGTTCCTAGTGTTTCTCCTGCTCCTAGTGACCCCCCAAATTAGTTCCCTGTTCACTTTCTCCAGTTCCCTGTGTTCGTTTGCTAGTTCCGTTCTCTTCAGCCTGTGTTCTCCCGTTCTCTAGCTCCCTGTTCGCGCTCTCTGTGTCTCTCTAGCTGTCTCTGTGTCTCTCTAGCTGTCTCTGTCTCTGTCTCTCTAGCTGTCTCTGTGTCTCTCTAGCTGTCTCTCTAGTTGTCTCTGTGTCTCTCTAGCTGTCTCTGTGTCTCTCTAGCTGTCTCTCTAGCTGTCTCTGTGCCTCTCTAGCTGTCTCTGTGTCTCTCTAGCTGTCTCTCTAGTTGTCTCTGTGTCTCTCTAGCACACACAGGGAGGGAGGGATCAGAATGCAAATTCAAACATTCTCATACAGAGAGTGGTGGGGAGGTGGGTGTGTGGGGGGGGTAATAGCTCAGAAATACAGCCATGTTTAAAGAGCATCAGGCACAAGATTAACACTATAGCAATGTACAGATAGATGGATAGACAAATAGATGGATAGACAGACAGATCGATACATACACAGAAAGAGATATACAAGAACGAAAAGTATATAATTTGTCTATATAGTATGTCTTGAATATATTTGCTGATCCCAGCACTAGTTCTGTGTGTGTGTGTGTGTGTGTGGTGTGTGTGTGTGTGTGTGTGTGTGTGTGTGTGTGTGTGTGTGTGTGTGTGTGTGTGTGTGGTGTGTGTGTGTGTGTGTGTGTGGTGTGTGTGTGTGTGTGGGTGTGTGCGTGTTCCTCTGTATGTGGATAAACATTGGATTCGGACACGTCACTCGGTGCCCCAGGATGTTTCCTGTCCCTTTACTGGGATGATGATTTGGGCTGAATTGTAACTTTAACTTTGTTCTAAGTGGGTTTTCAGGTCGCCCCAGTTAGTGTGTGTACATTACAGCACCAACGCAGTGGGAGCACACAAATATATACACATTATAACAAGAAGAAACATCCTGCACACAAAAATATAGATCGATACAGACAGACACGATAGATAGATAGATAGATAGATAGATAGATAGATAGATAGATAGATAGACACGATAGACAGATAGATACGATAGATAGATAGATAGATACAGATAGATAAATAGATAGACAGACAGGCAGATAGATATACACTATAGATAGATAGACAGATATACACAATGGATGGATACAAACGATAGATAGATTGATAGATATACACTATAGGTAGATATAGACAGACATACACATTAGATAGATAGTTAGAGGGATATACAGAGATAGATAGGTAGATAGACAGATATACACGATGGATGGATGGATGGATAGATGGATAGATATACATGACAGACGGATAGATAGACAGACAGGTAGATAGATATACACTAGAAATAGATAGATAGACAGATATACACAATGGATGGATACAAAAGATGGATAGATTGAAAGACATACACTATAGATAGATACAGAGATGGATGGATGATGGATAGACAGATAGAGATACACGATATACACTATAGATGTATAGGTAGATAGACAGATATACACGATAGATGGATGGATGGATGGATAGACAGATATAGATAGATAGATAGATAGATAGATAGATAGATAGATAGATAGATAGATAGATAGATAGATAGATAGATAGATATACACGATGGATAAACAGATAGACAGACAGGTAGGTAGGTGCAATAACAAAAAATATATAACGGTGTGTGTGTGTGTGTGTGTGTGTGTGAGAGAGAGAGAGAGAGAGAGAGAGAGAGAGAGAGAGAGAGCAGAAGGGCGGTATAAACCTGTTCTTTGACCAGACTTTGATCTGTCCTCAGGGTTCTCCTCCCTCACGGCGTGTGTGCGTTGCACAATGTCGGTGTGTATTATCGCCAGCAGGGGGCGGTAGAGACCTGCAGGCTTTGCTCTCGGAGCTCTCCTCCTCCTCCTCCTCCTTCTGACAGTCAGAGAGCCGGAGAGAGCCGGAGCTCAGACCCTCTCGGAGCATGTCGGGGGGAAAATGCGTGAGAGGAGTTGCGGGTTGGTGATCGGCGGTGCGGAGTGTCAGGACTTCAGGATCCAGGAGTTCAGGACGGGACTGAAGCAGAGCAGCTGAGTGAAAGCGGAGAGGAACCAAAAGATCTCTAAAGAACAAAACCGTTACACACCCGGACTGTGTGTGTGTGTGTGTGTGTGTGTGTGTGTGGTGTGTGTGTGTGTGGACATGGATCACACGGAGAAAGGAAATAAATCCGAGCCGGAATCTCCCGAGGACGAAGAAGTTGATCCGAGAATTCAGGTAGAGGTGACGTCTTTATTCTGGAAACACCTGGACGCGTGGTCCAGATGTTTCCACATGGTCATAATGTGCAGCGCTGCTTCTCAACAGGTCTTTCAATGTGTGTTCTTTTAAAATGATTTATAATAACAATAATGATAATAATAATAATAATGACTATTATTATTATTATTATTATTTTATTTTATTATTAATTATTATATAATTATAACGACAATAAAATACAGAAAAATCCCACATCTCATTTAACCAACAAATCAACACTGGCTTTCAGGTTTAGCCTTAAATCTCATTCAGAATGAGCAGTTTAATGAGCCTTGTTTACCAGGCGTACACACACACACACACACACACACACACACTCTCTGTGGGTTGAAATTTTTTCTCCCCTCACCTGGAAAACCCCAAATAATTTCAGGAGGAACTTGAGGGTTTATTTTGGAGATGAAGGTCGCTGAAGGTTCTCTGACAGTCAAGCCACCAGTTCAGAAGGCACAGGCCGAGCTGGTTAAACTGGTTGAGTGTTTTTCGTTTCTTCGCATATCCCAGCTTGTTTTGGAAGTCAAGAGCGCAGGGTCAGACCTCATACAGCGCCCCCTGGAGCACAGAAGGGTTACGGGCCATGCTCAAGGATCCAAGTATGGCAACTTGATACTGGGACTCAAAACCAACAGATAGATCAATCTATCGAAACATTGATCTATCTGTCTGTCTGTCTGTCTGTCTGTCTATCTATCTATCTAACATTGATAGATCTCTATCTATCTATCTATCTATCTATATATCTATCTATCTATCTATATAGATAGATAGATAGATAGATAGATATATATAGATAGATAGATAGATGGATAGATAGATAGATGATGATAGATAGATTGATTGATTGATAGATCTATCATAGATGGATAGATAGATGGATCTATCAGATAGATAGATAGATTGATTGATAGATCTATCATAGATGGATAGATAGATGGATCTATCAGATAGATAGATAGATAGATTGATTGATTGATAGATCTATCATAGATGGATAGATAGATGGATCTATCAGATAGATAGATAGATAGATAGATTGATAGATCTATCATAGATGGATAGATAGATGGATCTATCAGATAGATAGATAGATAGATAGATAGATAGATTGATAGATAGATAGATAGATAGATAGATAGATAGATAGATAGATAGATAGATAGATCTATCATAGATGGATCTATCAGATAGATAGATAGATAGATAGATAAGCAGATAGATAGATTGACAGATGTACAAGAGCAAAAAGTATATTTTGTTGTCTCCTTTGTTGCTCTTTTGTGTGTGTGTGTGTGTGTGTGTGTGTGTGTGCATGATACAGCGCCCCCTGGAGCACAGAGGGTTAAGGGCCTTGCTCAAGGACCCAAGTATGGCAGCTTGATACTGGGACTCAAACCCCCGACCTTCCGATCAGCAGCCCAGCACCATAAGCCACTGAGCCACACCCCTTCCCCCCAAAACTCCCAACACACACATTTTCATACATACATACAAAAAATAAATTAATAAATAAAAACCCTGTTGAAATGTAGCGGAGCTTCGGCCCGAACCATCTCCTGGGAGCTCCTCCAAGCCAGCACATTTCAACAGGCTCTGTTAAAGCACTGCTATTTAAAAACGTTTCCTTTCCCTGTATCCGCCCTTCTGAACAAAAATATAGAGACAAGTCCAGAGTTGCTGAGGTCAGCCTGAGCCTGGATCCATATCTCCTTAGATTCCTACTCGAATAGTTTCCAGATGTTGTGGACTGCAGCATGCTTTTCCTTTCCCACTGATCTGCGACGTGACTGTCGCTCTGCATGCACTACGCTGCTGATTTTAGTTTTAAATGATAGTATCTGTTCCCTTCTTATAAAAATAACAGTGAGAGACGATAAGCTACAGTAGGCAAGTGACGTAACGGTGTAGTGACTTAATACCGGTATAAGCGCTACACTACACAACGTAGAGATACATCACTAAGTAAGCAGTCATGCACAAAACGCAAAACAGCAACGACCAGTAACCCTTCTCTATAATGTGTTATACAATACAATGTGCATTAGTCAGAGGTCGTGATGTCACTTTTTCTTCTGCCGGAGGAAATTCTCAGGAAAGGAAATGTCCTGTTTTGGTTACCTTCTAAGAAAGGGACATCATAAATGTTATAACTGCTGTTATAACAGTGATAAAAGTGAGATAACAAGGGTAATTGTGCATTAAATGATTTACCTTTGTTAAAATGACAAAAGGGTGATGATGAGATGTACATTGACACTTACTTTTGAGCGATGAGGAGACAAGGACAAAGGATTTATTATGTGTGGTGAATTTTTCTACAAAAAACACTGGTTTGGAAGAATGAAGGAATTCCTGAGTTGGACACACCATAGACAATGAATAAGGGAAAATGTTATTTAAAAAAAAAATATATATATATATATATATATATGTGTGTGTGTGTGTATGTGTATATACTCGAGGAATTCTCATTCGATCTTTCTCTGTCAACAGGGAGAGCTGGAGAAGCTGAATCAGTCCACTGACAACATCAACCGATGGGAGAGCGAGCTGGAGGTAGGGCTTTGCCTAATGAAGGCTTCACTTTTCCTGCCTGAACCCCGGGGTCAGAGGAAATCGTTCATCTGAATGTCTTTGCAAACCCGGCGCAAATCAGGAAGCTGCGATTTCCTGGGGAAAAAAAAAACCTTTCGGACCCAAGTGTTTGTTTAGGGAAACGTCGGAAAGAATGAAGGGTGTTTTTCCTTGCATCGAGCGTCGTTTCATTCGCGTGCATAAGCTCGGTGTTGAGGGAAATAAACAAATAAACATTTGTGTTTTTCCACCGTTGATAGATATTTGATGCTGCTTCACACCTCAATAGTTTGAACACCCAAAACATCTCAACATCAGTTCATGGGATGCAAAATGAATAAACTTGTCTGTCCAGATACGCGATCTTGTTAACAGGAACGGCACAAATGAAAATCGAGCGTACGCATTGGTCGATCTACGGCATCTACGGCATCGGATCGACCAATCATCACCCAGTTGTCTAAAATAGGTAAATGGTGATTGGATTGCGGGGCACGGTGGCTTATTGGTTAGCATGTTCGCCTCCTCACACCGCCTCCAGGGTTCTGGGTTCGATTCCCGTCTCGGCTATGTGTGTGTGTGAGTGGAGTTTGCATGTTCTCCCTGTGCCTCTGAGGGTTTTTCTCCGGGTTCTCCGGTTTCCTCCCCGGTCCAAAAACATGCACGGTAGGATGATTGGCACCTTGGAAAATTGGCCCTAGTGTACGAATGTGTGTGTGTGTGTGTGTGTGTGTGTGTGCCCTGCGATGGGTTGGCATTCCATCCAGGGTGTATGCCCTGCCTTAATGCGAGGGAAGATCCATAGACTTTTGGTCCAAATGGTTTTCAGAAACGAATTCACGGGAAAAGCTCCTGATCTGAAGCAGTTTATTCTTCACGCAGACCAGAGATCGGAATAGTACAAAAATGGAAATGGAAATCTAACAATTTGCAGGGCGATACTGTGCAGAACCCGGAGAAAAAAATTAAAAACACAACAGAAACAAACATACAAAAATATACAAGTGGTTTAGGCAGGGGAAAGAGTTAAAGTACATTGGTCAATTTTCCAAAGTTACTCCTAATAATCTTATTTTTTCCGATTTTATTATTCGGAAAAAGTATAATGCATAATGACTCCATGAATAAACGTACACAAAATGCCATCTTTGGTAAATTTTCCACGTTTACCTTTTGGAATCTCTTATTTTCTCCAATGTTATAAAATGGTTTAAGCCACTCAGATGTTGGTTTAGATCAGGGGTCACCAACGTGGTCGCCCCCAAGGACCACACGGGAAAAGCTCCTGATCTGAAGCAGATAACATATATAACTAAAGGAAAATGTGTTATTTCAGAAGAGTATGTCAAACTGGCAGCCCGTAGTATGACTATGAAGTATCCATGTAGTAGCTCTCAGGTTCAAAAAGGTTGGTGACCCCTGGTTTAGGGTTTCCCCATATTGTAGCATTAAAAGACGGCGCCTTGATATCGTAAAGGTTAAAGGCATTGCTTTTTTTTGTAAATCCAATGACGCCGCGAAAATTGCTACACCGGGGCAAACATCAATATTAAGCAGTCATTGGCGACTATGGTTGAAGGAACCCCACCCTCCCAGGCGTTTGGCGTCCTGAAGAAACCTTAAGAGGAAAAACCAGACCCAAAACCTCATCACCACCTTTTTATGGGAATTTATGGGATTTCTATGGAACTATTTTCTCGTGAATGAACATTACTCCAAGCAGACTGTTTCCAGCAATGCACAAAACGATGAAGTGTTTCTCAGAATCGTTTCGAATAGGGAAGGAGACGTCATGTGAACACAACACGCGTTTAATCGCCTTCTGCGTGACACGAGCATAACGATTGTGATGACCGCGGTGGATAGAAATGCCAGAGAAAAAGCTTTTTAAAAGGTAGTTTTACATTATTATTTATGGTCGCTCAGGACGCCATTCGCACGTTGAATTTCTGAGGGCTTGCTCCAGTTTATGGCCTTGTTACAATACTTATGCATCATTATATAACGCAATTATCTTAAATAGCATGTAAAGAAGGGGCAAATTTTAGCTTTTGAGACAAACCCATGCAATAGTGAGAAATGACCCAATATTAAGTAGCCATATCACCCTGTATATTTACTACTTCACTTAAACCTATTGTACAATGAGAGACAATATAAATTATTATTCATTGGCCTTTAAGGAGAGACAATGGAGTAGCTGGTTCTTATTTCATTTATTAATTTTTTTATTCCAAAAAAAATTGTCCATCTCTTTTTATACATATGGTATTATCATTTTCATTTTCATTCATAGCGAGAGTAAGTCAAATGTATATAATTGTATATACAGCGTGGGTAACTGTGGAAGAGTGATCAGTGAAATTGCTTGTAGGTCATTGTGTAAATAGATTGTAGGAGAGATGTTAATTGTCCAGTCGAATGTGGAGCGGGATTGTGGTATGGCGTAATTTCCCACCTTAATGTCCTGTGCTATTTATAGTGACTGTGAAGATGACGATGTGCACATCGGTAGCGTCCTTCTATTCATAAATCATTTTTATTTAAAAGGAGACGACAAACGTTCTAAGAAAATAAGTCAAGGAGTTTTTCAAAATGTCTTTTCTTATTATATATTCTTATCATTATTTTTGTTATTATATTTTATATATTTTATATTATTTTTTATTTTATATTATTATTATTATTAATTGAATTTTTTTCTTCTTTTCTTCAGATTATATTCTTCATCTTCTTCTTCTTCTTCTTCTATTATATTAATTATTATTTCTTTTTATATATATATATATATATATATTATTTTTAACATGTTTCTTCTTTTCTCAATATATATTCTTATAATAATTATTATTATATTAATATTATATATTATTATTATATATATTTATATATATAGATATATATATATATATCTTTATATATATATATATATATATATATATATATATATATATATATATTTTTCTTTTTTTTTTTTCTCATTGTATAGCCTTAGAATTATTTATATTAATATTATTATAATGTTTTTCTTTTGCTTTTTCTTATATTAATTATATAATATGTTTTTCTTCTTTTCTCATTATATTTTCTTATTCTTATTATTCTTATTATTCTTATTATATCCATTATTATTTATTATATATATATTATTAGTATAATATTTTTGTTCTTTTCTCATTATATTTTCTTATTATTATTCTTGTTATTATACTCTATATATATATATATATATTATATATATATATATATATATATATATATATATATATATATATTAGTATAATGTTTTTGTTCTTTTCTCTTATTATATATTGCTCTTTAAAATGTTACCTTCAGTCCTTTTGGCAAAAGTAACCAAGGAGCCCAACTATGGACTTGTAATATTACATATTAAACTATATTGAAAATTTATATATATATATATATATATATATATATATATATATATATATATATATATATAGTTAGTGAAAACAAAGTTGCTACAGGTCAATGACGCTGCATAAAGCTACACAGAATGAAGATGAATCGGAGGCAAATCCAGAGCGTATGAATATTAACGTAATCGTATCTCTGGATCTCTCAGGACTCCAGGCAGAAGTTTCGCGCCGTCCTCATGGAAGCCACGGCGAAGCTCGACGAGCAGGTCAAAAAGATCGGCAAAGCCGTCGACGAGTCCAAGCCGTACTGGGAGGCTCGGGAAAGTAGCTCGGCAGGTACGGCTATCTCTCTTACTACTGTTTGTCCTCATCGCTCCGACCCGACTGCAAACAAACAACCAAACCCGACTCACTTTCACTTTTCTTTAATCGCGGGAAGTGTGGCAGGAAAAGTACCAAAACTCTTCCAGCTGCATACATAAATATGAAAGTAGACGCCTGAGATAGACCACAGGCTCCCCGTGACCCGAGGGAAGATCGGATAAAGTGGTAGAAGATGAATGAATGTTATATATATATATATATATATATATATATAGATATAGATATAGATATAGATATAGATATATAGATAGATATAGATATATGGTGTGTGTGTGTGTATGTATATATGTTGTAGCACCTTGTTCCTGGGGCAATGTTTTTTTTGTTTGTCTCCCTGTATTCTGCACTGTATATTGTTGAAATGACAAACTTGACTTGAATGAAATAGCAGTATAATAATGACTGTATTGAGCTGAGAGTTGCGTGTGCAGTACACACACCCGGAGCTCAGACCGAAGAATAACATATTGATATCCTATCTCAGCTTGTTTGCTTCATACTAAAATGACTTAGTAGGCTCAAATCCAACGCTTCCTATTTTGTAATTTCCCTAACTCTGTGTGTACTAAAGTGTCACACAAGTCATATTTCACAAGCAGTTTGCATGATGACCAGAGATTAGTGATGAAGCAAATTACTTCCCATTTTCAAAGCGCGGAAATCTTCTATATTTTATAATCGGTGGTGTGATTCTGCAGTGTTCTGTACAGGCCTTAAACGCTGGGTGCCGGATCAGATTAGACCCACATAAACATGTCACGGTAAACAGAATTCCGGCACGTGAGCGCAGGTCACAACACGCCTAAAAGCCGGCAGTCATCATGTCTACATCATGTGTGTGAGGCTTTTTCGCCTTAGTTTACAGGCTTTCGCTAAAAACAGCATAACGCTTATAACGCTGTAGGTTGTTGCCCGAGACAACACTTCTGGAGAAAAAGTTACGCACTACTTTTACGTTTAGTTCCTCAGACACCCCGTGTATCGGCCATCATGCCTTCCCACTGCTCCGTTTCCCATCGCTTAACATAGCATCTGCACATGGCCCCTCAGGAGGGGGAGAAAAGCGCTGCGTGCACATTAATGCTGGGTTCATTTGTTAGCAAAACAGAAATAGGTTTCTGAACATCTAGGAGTCTATAAGAAGTACAAAAAAATACAAATAAAAAAACAGGTAGGAGGCAGGAATACACCTAAGGCAACTTAGCACAGCCAGTCTACCTACCGATGTAGAGGAGCATGAGGAGAACACGCAAAACTCCACACAGAGAGTTAAACGAGCCCAAGATCAAACCCTGGGGTTTTAGAACCCTGGAAGAGTGCCGGGGAAGGAAATAAGTGTCGTGAGGGAGCAAATATAAAGGAGATTTACAGCAATTCTGAACTGGAAATATGAAGAGCAGTGATGCAGGAGTCACACAATGAAAATACTTTGCCTTTAAATGACCCATTTTGGGTTTTATGATGATATATGTGCGTGTATATATGTATATATATATATATATATATATATATATATATATATATATTATAGTGTGTGTGTGGTGTATGTATGTGTGTGTGTGTATATATATATATATATATATATATATATATATATATATATATATAGGTGTGTGTGTGTGTGTGTATGTATATATATAATATATATATATATATATATATATAGAGAGAGAGAGGAGAGAGAGAGAGAGAAGAGAGAGATACATCCCAAAGCATAGACTATAAACAATACTATATATTAAAGATACATATGACATAGCTACTGATGTACAGCTGGGAGATTAATCATCATTATCGATTAATTCGAGTTTATGATGGTTAACAGACAAAAATCAATTTTACAATTTCACCTTGGTTTGACACAGCGAGCTTCCGTAGTTCTCCACCTCCAGCCCCGCATTACACTTGGGAACTACCAAATACAACAAGAAAAGCCAAAAATGGCTGCTGCAACAAGACAATGAAACATTAAATCCACCAAAGAATCGCTGTAACATTTGTCCAAAATCTATAGCAACTAAAGGAAGCAGCGCGACTCATTTATTCCAGCACCTCAAACACAACCATGCTGTTGAAAACACAGACTACAAAGACATTTTCCCCTCTGTTCCAAACTAAAAGAATATCAAAAAAAAAATCACAAAAAATTATCCAAAACATAATATTGTCAAAAAAAATCCACAAAAACATTCCCAAAAAATCCACTTCAAAACATAAAATCCATAAAAATCCACTTCAAAACATAAAATCCACACAAAAAAATCCACTTCAAAACACAAAATCCACAAAAAAATCCACTTCAAAACACAAAATCCACAAAATCCAACAAAAAAATCCAAAAAAAATAAAAAAAAAAAAAAAAAAAACTTCAAAACACAAAATCCACAAAAAAAAATCCACTTCAAAACAAACAAAAATCCACAAAAAAAAATCCACTTCAAAACAAAACAAAATCCACAAAAAACTCAAAACAAAAAATCCACAAAAAAATCAACTTCAAAACACAAAATCCACAAAAAATCCACTTCAAAACAAAAATCCACAAAAAAAATCCACTTCAAAACACAAAATCCACAAAAATCCCCTTCAAAACATACAATCCACAGAAAATCCACTTCAAAACATAAAATCCACAAAAAAAAATCCACTTCAAAACAAAATCCACAAAAAAACCATTTCAAAACAAAATCCACAAAAAAACCATTTCAAAACACAAAATCCCCAAAAAATCCACTTCAAAAATCCACGACTCATTTATTCCAGCACCTCAAACACAACCACGTTGTTGAAAACACCGACTACAAACACATTTTCCCCTCTTTATCCAAAACCTAATATTGTATAAAAAAGAGATTTATAAGACACATCACACATTTCCTGTTGAAAAACAGTGCAATTCAGTAAAAGAAAGAATTGCAATTCAATATGGTATAGATAGTTTGCTTTAACACATGCCTTTGCAGTGCAAAAAATGTGTATGTGTGTGTATTAGACAAGTCATCTCCAAATGAAGCACATTCAACATGACAGCAAGTCTTCCTATAAGTGGACACTCATCAAAACTATCATCAACAAGCAGCAGAACACGAATAAGTGAGGTAAAGGCCAACCCAAATATCACCTCTAGAGCGTTACAGACGTCTCTGGCAACATCTGGGGTAAATGTACATGCATCTACAAACAGATAAAACTTGAACAGACATGACATTTAGGGGTGGGTTCCTAGAAAGAAGCCTCAGCATGCAAGAAAAAAGCATTTGCACAAATCATCTGCTTTTTGGAAGTCCATTATTAGTCCAAAATGTTTGGTCCTAATCAAAGCCGCCATGTTGGAAGAAAATCTAGCACAGAATTCCAGGAAAAGATCTTCCTACCAACAGTGAAGCATGGTGGTGGAAGTGTGAAGGTGTGGGGCTGCTTCCGGGCCAGCGAGACTCCACGGTATTTAAGAGATCTGGAATTCTCAGACCTGTCAACATGTTCTTGAAGAGAATCTCCTGCCGTCGGTCAGCGAGCTGAAACTGGGCCGGGAATGGGTGATGCAACAAAACATCGAATCCACCAAGGAATGGATTAAAAGAAAGAAAAAAAAAATATATATATACACACACACACACACACACAACATATATATATATATATATATATAGATATATATATCTATATATATATATATATATATATTATATATATAATATTTACACTCCACACACACTATATTACCGTATGGAACCTTATGGAAGCGCATTTCCAAATCCGGAATAATGCGCTTCCGTATAACCTAAACGTATCACCAGTTTATATGGAAAAGCAACCGGAACAGAATTCTTAAAGGAGCCACGTCCCATATTTTACACTTCAAACCACCACTAAACAAATAACATTGAAATTAACAAGAAATTCATTAATGCAAGAATTTGATATTAAAAGAATAATTTCCAGAGTAAAATAAATATTCATGTATATAATTATAACATCTGTTTACAGTTAGTTAGAGTATTATAAACGTGAAAAGTATTCATTTATGGTACATTGAAAATGTGCGATTAATCACAAGTTAAATATTTTAATTGATTGACAGCCTATATATTCATTCATTCATCTTCTACCGCTTTATCCGATCTTCCCTCGGGTCACGGGGAGTCTGTGCCTATCTCAGGCGTCTATGGGCATTAAGGCAGGATACATCCTGGATGGAATGCCAACCATCGCATCGACACAGGACACACACACACACACACACACACACACACACACACACACACACACATTCATACACTAGTGACAATTTTTCCAAGGTGCCAATCAACCTACTGTGCATGTTTTTGGACCGGGAGGAAACCGGAGAACCCGGAGAAAAACCCCCTGAGGCACGGGGAGAACTCCACACACACATGGCCGAGACAGGAATCGAACCCCCGACCCTGGTGGTGTGCGGCGAACGTGCTAACCACTAAGCGCCACCGTGCCCGTCGGTCTATATATAATAGAATCAAATAGAATATTATAATAATATAAACATCTGGCTTTGTGGAGGTGTGCATCTTTTAAAATAAAATAAATAAATAAATAAATAAATAAAGATCTAAAATGATTCCCGTTGGATTGTAGATATAGGCAAAAGATTCATAATTATGCCAACGGAAGGTCCTTACAAGGATAGTGTATGTATGTGTGTGTGTGTGTGTGTGAGAGAGAGAGAGCATGTGGTGACTGTGCTATATATAGAAAGATGCTGGTGTTAATTAGTGTCACGCTGTCACGCTGTCATGCTGTGTTTTAGGATTTGCTCCTTATTGGAGGGTTCAGGCAAGAAAATACCAAAGATGAGAAACTATAAATGATCGTTCGTCCTCTCACTGGTGAATATGGGCAATGAAATCTTGATACTGAAAAAAGCTATCTCATTTTCTTTAAGAGACCCCGTCATTGTGTCTCTGATGGAACTTGACAGATTAACGCTGTCAAAAAAACCCAAAATAGCATGGGGATAAAAACGCATGAATTACTCTGCAGTTTTCTCAGAGACGTTGCAGACGTGCCGCCACACACGTTTGTTTACTGCAGCGGTAAAGGCGTCTTAATCTGTCTGTGTCAGAGGCTGCAGGGGTGAATTATAAAGGGGTTTCTCAGACCTCAACCCATTTTCCACTCCTTTTTTGTCTTCAGAAAACACACACACATCAAACACACACACATAAAGAAATTGTATTCTGAAATGGCGCCTGCCGTGCAAAACCGTATTGTTCAACCTGCTAAAGAACTTAAAATCCACAAAAAACCCACTTGAAAATATAAAATCCACAAAAAATCCACTTCAAAACATAAAATCCACAAAAAAACCCACTTTAAAACATAAAATCCACAGAAAACCCACTTCAAAACATAAAATCCACAAAAAATCCACTTCAAAACATAAAATCCACAAAAAATCCACTTCAAAACACAAAATCCACAAAAAATCCACTTCAAAATCCACAAAAAATCCACTTCCAAACATAAAATCCACAAAAAATCCACTTCAAAACATGAAATCCACAAAAAAACCCATTTCAAAACATAAAATCCACAAAAAAAATCCACTTCAAAACATAAAATCCACAAAAAACCCACTTCAAAACATAAAATCCACAAAAAATCTACTTCAAAACACAAAATCCACAAAAAATCCACTTCAAAATCCACAAAAAATCCACTTCCAAACATAAAATCCACAAAAAATCCACTTCAAAACATGAAATCCACAAAAAATCCACTTAAAAACTTAAAATAAAATCCACAAAAGGGGAAAAAAAAAAAAATCCACTTCAAAAAATAATAAAAGATTTTAAATCCCCAAAAAATAAAACCAAAAATCATAAAAACACAAAAATCCACAAAAAATCCACTTCAAAATGATAAAATCCACAAAAAATCCACTTCAAAACATAAAATCCACAAAAAAACCAAAAAAAAATCTGCTTCAAAACATAAAATCCACAAAAAAAATCCACTTCAAAACATAAAATCAGGAAACACAAAAAATCTGCTTCAAAACACAAAATCACAAAAAATCCACTTCAAAACATAAAATCCACAAAAAACCCACTTCAAAACATAAAATCCACAAAAAATCCACTTCAAAACATAAAATCCACAAAACTTCCACAAAACAAAAATCCACAAAAAAAAATCCACTTCAAAACACAAAATCCACAAAAAATCCACTTCAAAACAAAACAAAAAATCCACAAAAAAAAATCCACTTAAGCCCAAAAAAAGCCACCACCAGAACAACAAAAAAGCCACTTCAAAACACAAAATCCACAAAAAAAAAAAAAACCACTTCAAAACATAAAACCCAAAAAAACACAAAAAAAACACTTCAAAACATAAAATCCACAAAAAATCCACTTCAAAACATAAAATCCACAAAAAATCCACTTCAAAACATAAAATCCACAAAAAATCCACTTCAAAACATAAAATCCACAAAAAAACCGCTTCAAAACATAAAATCCAAAAAAATAAAACCTACTTCAAGTTCAGTCTTGACTTTTATATAATTGTATTATGAATTACCACAGACAACTTTGACCAGAAATAAAACAGTTTATCCCCAAGTTGCAGTGCTTTGAAAAAAAGACTTGTTCTGTAACACACCAGCAGATGGCAGCACAAGGCTGCACGCACAGTCCAAAGCAGCACCGACCTTCTAAATCCGGGTGTCAGGATGCCGTGTGTACAGCTGGAGCCGTGCAAGCGGTGCAGCGCTGACATGTGTGTGTGTGGAGTTTGCATGTTCTCCACGTTTCTCATGGGGGGGGGTTTCTCCGGGTTCTCCAGTTTCCTCCCCTGTACGCTAGGTCGATTGGAAAATTGTCCCTAGTGTATGAACGTGAGTGTGTGTGTGTGAGCCCTGCGATGATGGGTTGGCATTCCATACAGGGTGTTCCATACAGGGCATTGCAGCGCCCCCTGGAAACAAGAGGGACTAAAGGCCTTGCTCAAGAGTGGGAGCTTGGTTATCCCAGGGCTCGAACCCCCACCCTTAAGGACTTGTGTCATGTCCTCGGGACACTTCCAGGGGCCACACCCCCATGAGAATTGTGCGGGAACCTTCCCTATTTAAAGGCCTCTGGATTCCTTCCTCGCTGCCTCGCTGTCTTTACAGGTTTCCCCGAAGTCTCTCCTGCCTCCTGCCTACTCTCCTTCCTGCTGCCTTTTCCGGACCATTTCAAGCCCCGATCCTACAGACTTTGTGTGTTTCTCTGCCTTGGATCCTTCCATCCTGCGCCCTTCTTGACATTAAGTGGTTTAAGTCGCCCAATGCCTTAAACCACTGAGCTCCAGTATAATTAAGGATTAGAGTGTGAATCGTGTATTTCTGGTGCATTCGGTTCCTCAGTAGTTTTTTTCCCCCCCTCTGAAATGGCATATTGCTTCATAAGACGGAAGAATATTCACTATGTGTCACATGGATCCCACAAAACCCAGTGCAGTGAACCTTTTCACATCATGATGAATTACTTCAGTGTCGGGTAATGCAGCAATTTTGTTTATCTCTACTTTACTGGATTCATTATTTTTCATTAAGGGGCACGGTGGTTTAGTGGTTAGCACGTTCGCCTCACACCACCAGGGTCCGTGTTCGATTCCCGTCTCGGCCATGTGTGTGTGGAGTTTGTGCATGTTCTCCTCGTGCCTCAGGGGGTTTTTCTCCGGGTTCTCCGGTTTCCTCCCCCGGTCCAAAAAACATGCACGGTAGGTTGATTGGCACCTTGGAAAATTGTCCCTAGTGTATGAATGTGTGTGTGTGTGTGTGTGTGTGTGTGTGTCCCTGCGATGGGTTGGTATTCCTTCCAGGGTGTATCCTGCCTTAATGCCCATAGACGTCTGAGATCCCCGTGACCCGAGGGAAGATCGGATAAAGTGGTAGATGATGAATGAATGAATTATTTTTCATTATGACTTTTAACTTCTATTCCTTATATTTTCATGCATTTATTTATACTTTCTAAAAAAAAAAAAACACTATCCAGATAAATGTCTCCATGCGGATAGAGTGAATGTGATTGGATGAGATATAAACATACACCATTCCGACACCCTATTGATTTGTACTCGATCCATCGCACCTGCACACGACACACAAATCACGTCCCACTCCAGCGAGGACATGTTGGGGGTCGTTGGGGGTCGAGTGTTGGGGGTCGTTACTCAAAAACAGATTATTTCTCCACTACACTAAGGTGTTTTCTCTTCGTCCTCAGCAAGCTATAGTAGGGAGTTCTGTAGAGAGATGTTTCAATAAATTAGTAATGGCATTTTTATCCCCTTATATTACTTTTATACATCACGTCGTTTTGAAACCAGCTCTTTTACACTTTTACTCGAGTAAAAAGTACTTGAAACGTCTACAGAAGTCTTTTTAAACGCTAATATCTATACTACTACCTGAGGAATGAATGTGAATACTTATTTACCCCTGTCTCACATTTACTCAGTGTTAGGCGTTTAGATAAAGTTTTTGACTTCCTCTGCACCTTTGCCGTTTTGTAAAAATCATAATCGACCATTTTTCTCATTTCTATTCGACGCTTTTCAGTTCCTGTTTTTCTCGCGCACTGATACATGTCAAAACGCATCGCATCACATGCTTACAGCTGCTATATATGGACAGATATGATGATGAAAACAAGCGTATTGGAATTTGTTTGACGCCTGGTTGTGACTTCAGTTTCAGAGTGTTGGGAAAAAGGTGGCTGAAGGAGTGTTTTGCCAGCAAACTGCTGACAAATCAGTGTTATTCAGCAGCATCAGAAGCTGTCAAACACACACACAAACACACACACGTTTGTAATGAATGTAAATTAGTGTGCTTTATAAATAAGAGGATTCTGAGCATGACTAGCTGTCATAATCACGTCATGTCCACAAACAACCTGCATTTATATTCGAATTATATGTATGTTGGCATCGGCCTTAGAATAATCAAATCATGGATGTTGTTATGCTGTAATATACCAATGTAGGTTGAGTTTTACACCTTTACAGGACAGATTTACACCTTCAGCTTTTATAACTTGGACACATTAATGCAAGGCTTGATTGTTAAAAGGTACCATCTGTAATATGAGGAGAAAACATGGCACCATGTAGATGTCCAAAGTCCGGCCCCGGGGGTGAAATGCGGCTCTTCCACCATCCCGGAGTCTCCGTCATAAAATCAACAATATGTGGGCGGTCCACGGTACAAAACGCACACGAGTACAAAAAAAGCTATTTTATATTTCGCCAGAAGATGGCAGTAGACCTGTGGCCGCACTCTCTCGTTTTAAAGAGGGAGGCAAAGCTATAAAACTCCACTGTATTATTTACCAAGTTCTGCCTTTTGAGACCCAATACACAATCAAAATAACACTCGACTTTTCGATGGTCCGCTGACAAACGAATGAACGAGTGATACATGGACTGATAAAGCCCTCGAGGTTTTGTACTTCCGAATACGACCACTGTTAGTGTTATTTTCCTGTTCACATTGGATTTAGAGGTTTATAGTGAACATGTCATAGCGAGAAATAGATAAAGTTTCAAACCAACCTACATATGTTTAACATATTAACATATTAAGATAATTATATATATATATATATATATATATATAATATATATATATATATATGTATAAATGAAAATAATGAAAAATATACCATTCACATTAAATAGTTCATTTGATTGTTATAGTTGTCAATGATTCAAAGAAATCTCACCCCCACATATTTTCACCGCACCAAATCTGACCCTCTTTGTAAAAAGTTTGGACACCCCTGATGTAGATATTACAAATATCGGGACGAGACTCCAGTTTCAATGAGAGCTTCAACTCAGTTTAACTTGAGCTTTGTTGTCCTTCTTCCACGTATGCAGTATACAAAAGACCAAGACTAAGATCGTTCTTAACCTCAGTTGTACCTCTTAACAACTTTCTTCTTACTCTTATTTTTCTCACTGCACTTTTTAGCCCCCATGGCGAATCACTACTTTTTGTTATGTAAAAAAAAAAGACACAAAATTACGCAATTCATTCATTCATTCATTCATTCATCTTCTACCACTATATTCAATCTTCCCTCGGGTCACGGGGAGTCTGTGCCTATCTCAGGCGTCTAT
This sequence comes from Kryptopterus vitreolus, assembly GCA_030449085.1. NCBI lineage: Eukaryota > Metazoa > Chordata > Actinopteri > Siluriformes > Siluridae > Kryptopterus > Kryptopterus vitreolus. Next base: position 6,401,224 of record JACRUU010000007.1, read on the forward strand.
GGGCATTAAGGCAGGATACACCCTGGAATGGAATGCTAACCCATCGTAGGGCACACACACACACACACACACACACACACATACATTCATACACTAGGGAAACAATTTTCCAAGGTGCCAATCAACCTACCGTGCATGTTTTTGGACCGGGGGAGGAAACCAGAGAACCCGGAGAAAAAACCCCCTGAGGCACGGGGAGAACATGCACAAACTCCACACACACATGGCCGAGAGACTACAGGAATCGAACCCGGATCCTGGCGGTGTGAGGCGAACCTGCTAACCACTAAGCCACTATGGGAACTTCTTGTAGAGGATTTATTTTTAAATATTCCAAGTTGCACGGTGGTTTAGTGTTTAGCATGTTCGCCCTAAAAAGCAAACATACAAAACACCATTTTGATTTCATATTTAAAGACACATTTCTTAAGGGACAATTTTTGTACTCCATCTTGAATCCTTGATTAAAATGACGCCACCTGGTCCACATCTATATATGTGTGTGTGTGTGTGTGTTGTGCGTCTGTTTGTGGGTCTCTGTGTGATTGACCTCTGTTAAATCCATAAGTCCTCTA
>JACRUU010000007.1:6406798-6416798 GCA_030449085.1 Kryptopterus vitreolus
CCTGTCTATACCTAATAATAATGCATGAAACAGCATTCGACCCCTGCATTTCCCCTTTAACAGGTCAGTATATTATTGTATGTCGAAACCTCAGACTATGAAAACGAATTAAAATGAAATCTACTTCCAAATTATTATTATTTTTTTATTTCCCCTCATCGGGTTTATTTCCCCAGAACGGGTTTATTTTCTGTCAGCTGCGAATGAGTTTTGCCGTCTTTCACCGCGAGTTAATCAACACTCCGGTGTCAGTGCGCGTGAAGCATTTTCCACTACAGTCATAACGGCTTCAGGGGGTAAAAATAGAAGGCAGGAAGTCTGACGGTGAATGTATTAAAGAAGGAGTTTGTTCTTTAGGACTGGAAGAGGCTCATTCCTTCTCATGATGGTTTTCTTTATATGAAGGGCCGGGATTTACATTTTAGGTATATATGTCATGCAGTAACACAGCGCCAGGCACGGATATAACTTATTCGATAGAGAACGTTTTTAACTGGGATCTAAGTGTCATGTGCGAAAGTTTTAGAACAAGAAAGAAAACACTAATTTCATCCAAAGTTGTTCTCCGGATGAAAGACAGACCGTGAGGCTTGCTGAGCTTGAATAACGACACTAACTACGGGCGTGGCCCAATAAGTGCAGCATGTGACTTGTGACATGGAGGTGTCATGGACCAGTGTTCAAAATTCAAATTTTACAGTACGATATGCAGTGAAATGCTTAGACAACTGCCCTGACCTTAAAAACAAGACTATTAATAGGAATAATATAAAATAAAAATATAAAAAAGGCGGGGCACGGTGGCTTAGTGGTTAGCACGTTCGCCTCACACCACCAGGGCCCGGGTTCGATTTTGTATGTTCTCCCCGTGCCTCAGGGGTTTTTTCTCCGGGTTCTCCGGTTTCCTCCCCCGGTCCAAAAACATGCACGGTAGGTTGATTGGCACCTTGGAAAATTGTCCCTAGTGTGTGAATGTGTGTGTGTGTGTGTGTGTGTGTGTCCCCTGTGATGGGTTGGCATTCCATCCAGGGTGTATCCTGCCTTAATGCCCATAGACGCCTGAGATAGGACACAGACTCCCCGTGACCCGAGGGAAGATCGGATAAAGCGGTAGAAGATGAATGAATGAATGAATATAAAAAAGTTACTTAACTGAGAAAGAATATTTATAGGAAATAATAATTTTTAAGTTAAATTTAACTTAATTTAACTAAGAAGAACAAATTTAACTAAGAAAGAATAAAATAAAATATAAAGTATGTGTAGGGGGCACGGTGGTTTAGTGGTTAGCACGTTCGCCTCACACCGCCAGGGTCCGGGTTTCGATTCCCGTCTCGGCCATGTGTGTGTGGAGTTTGTGCATGTTCTCCCCGTGCCTCAGGGGATTTTTTCTCCTGGGTTCTTCCGGTTTCCTCCCCCGGTCCAAAAAACATGCACGGTAGGTTGATTGGCACCTTGGAAAAATTGTCCCTAGTGTATGAATGTGTGTGTGTGTGTGTGTGTGTGTGTGTGTGTGTGTGTGTGTGTGTGTGTGTGTGTGTGTCCCTGTGTGTACTGCTTTCCTCCTGTGATGGGTTGGCATTCCATCCAGGGTGTATTCCTGCCTTAATGCCCATAGACGCCTGAGATAGACACAGACTCCCCGTGACCCGAGGGAAGATCGGATAAAGCGGTAGAAGATGAATGAATAAAGTATCTGTATAATACAAAATACAAAATATACACTTATAGGAAGATATAAGAAAGATATAGGAAAAATATAAAGAAAAAAATCTAGTTGTACAAATAGAAAATATAGAATTGTGGGAGTGGAGTAAACATAACATAACGAGAATGTCCAGGTGTGTGCAAACATGCAGTAAAGTGACATATTTAAAGTGTCTTGTGTGTATTATGTCCATGAGTGTGCAGTGACCACTAGTTTGGCGAATGTCCAGAGTGAGTGCAGAAACTGTGTGGTGTACTGATTAAGAGACCGTATTGCCTGCGGGTAGAAGCTTCTCCTCAGTCTCTCTGTATTGTTATAATCCTCTCTGTGTCGGAGAGTAAGGAAGCAGATGTAATTGTAATTCGTTACGGTACAAAGAATATATCAGAATATATATATATATATATATATATATATATATATATATATATATATATAAAAATATATATTCCCAAAATAATTGCATTTAGCAAAATCAGGTGTCCCTTTTTATTTACGATGATGTAACTGTGTATGATTTCTTTTCTTCTATTATATATTGAGCTGTTTTTTTAATTCATTTATTTATTTATTTACAGAATATACAAAAAGTAATCAAGCCCTGTACAACAATACGGAACAAAACAATAAAACAACCGAAAACAACAACAACAAGTGAAGGGAAACATATTGTTTTAAATCACAAACTTTTCAATTTAAAGAGATGCTTACAAATGTTTGATCATCTTAAATCTCAACATCGTTTATTGAATGTTGATAATATTACATAAAATGTTTACGATTTTAAATGCGTATATGCACCTCCCGGTGTTTATCAGGTTATAACACTGTTTAGGCTTATAACACTTAGACATTCAGCCTTTTCAGTAGAGACATTAACTATTAATAATAGTTCATATTAACTATATATAATTCTTTACCAAGGGGCACGATGGTTTAGTGGTTAGCATGTTCGCCTCACACCGCCAGGGTCCGGGTTCGATTCCCGTCTCGGCCATGTGTGTGTGTGTAGTTTGCATGTTCTCCTCCGTGCCTCAGGGGGTTTTTTTTCTCCGGGTTCTCCGGTTTCCTCCCCGGTCCAAAAACATGCACGGTAGGTTGATTGGCACCTTGGAAAAATTGTCCCTAGTGTATGAATGTGTGTGTGTGTGTGTGTGTGTGTGTGTGTCCTGCGATGGGTTGGCATTCCATCCAGGGTGTATCCTGCCTTAATCCCCATAGACACCTGAGATAGACACAGACTCCCCGTGACCCGAGGGAAGATCAGATAAAGCGATAGAAAATGAATGAATGAATTCTTTACCAATTGAAAGATTTGGCGCTGCGAGATAAACATGACAAACCCCAAAACAGGTACAAATAGCGCACACATTTTCCTCACTGTACCCAAAATCAAATTTTATCTATAACATTCATTCATTCATTCATCTTCTATCGCTTTATCCGATCTTCTCTCGGGTCACGGGGAGCCTGTGCCTATCTCAGGCATCTATGGGCATTAAGGCAGGATACACCTGGGTGGAATGCCAACCCATCACACACACACACACACACACACACACACACACACACACACACACACACACACACACACACATACACTAGGGACAATTTCCCAAGCTGCCAATCAACCTACCTGTGCATGTTTGTGGACCGGGGGAGGAAACCGGAGAACCCGGAGAAAAAACCCCTGAGGCACGGGGAGAACATGCACAAACTCCACACACACATGGCACATGACACATGTGCTCTTGTGATCCTGAATAAGCAACATGGGTGTGTTTATGAATTAATAAATTGTCCAGGAATTGATTTCATGCTAGTTGGAACTGTATAATGGGAAGTGTGTGTAGGATGTGGTTTGGACAGATCAGATTATAATGTGGGCACGTCATTTCCTGTTTTTCTATTTGCACTTTTGCGTAAAAAGAATGTTTATTAACAAAAGAAAATAAGGCACCAGGCCGTAGGTCAGTTAGAGGTCGTGTTCCTTGATGGTACGAGTGCATGTGAAGGAGCAGCGCTGTGCGTAGAACATGAAGCAGACATCAGCGAGAGGGGGGACGCGAGGACAGAGGAGTCCTCCTGCATTCGGGTCATGTGCAAATTCTCAGGATCCTTCCAGCTCGAAAGTACTGACGCATTTGCAAGGGTTTTTTTTTTTATTATTATTTTTCTTCGAATACATCATTTTTGTATTTAATTACTTGTTGCTTTGTGGGACATCATCCCAAATCCCAGCTGTACCGCGCTGACACTCGTGATTAAGAGAAACACTGTAAAATGAGGACAATAGGCTACTGAGTACATAAACATGTTCAAACACAAATCACTCAGTTTTAATGCATGTCTCTGACTGAGAAGTCACAGGACTGAGTTTCTGACTCAGTAAGTGTTTTTTTTCCACCTGTAGGAGTCGTTACACTCAATATCATATGACGTGAATCCATTATTTGTACATGCATACATGTTTTTATATATATAGATGTGTGTGTGTGTGTGTGTGTGTGTGTGTGTGTGTGTGTGTGTGTGTGTGTGTGTGGAGAGAGATGGATGGATGGATGGATGGATAGATAGATAGATGTGTACGTGTGTGTGATTGCTTGTATACTTTCACACACACACACACACACACACACACACACACATTTTAAGTGGTGGCTATATATATATATATATATATATATATATATATATATATATATATAGATATATATATATATATATATATATATATATATATATATACCGTAAATTCTGGACTATAAAGCGCACCTGCATATAAGCCGCATCCGCTCTATTTAAAAAAAAAAACCCCAAAAAATCATAAATAAAGCCGCACCTGCATACAAGCCGCATCCGCTTTTGAATTGTAAATGTACATGTATGTACCTAAATAGATCCTTTCCTAACCTGTATTTTAACACGGTGTAACGGTGGACGCTGCACAGAGACGCGGAGATCCGGAATTCATACAAAACAGGGATTTATTAGAATAAAGAACTCAGGAGACGCCGCTCATACGGAGCGGCCAGACAGGCTAGGGAGCCTTGCGCTCTGCGCGCCGTGGTACCGGGAGTACCGGAGAGCAGGAGCGGTGGCGGACTTGGAAGTCCGTGAATCGGGAACAGACAAAGGTTAGGCATAAACATATATCGAGCGTCCGTGTCCGCGACACTAGGATATGTGCTACGAGCCCGGACGGGGATTGTAGGGAGAACCGGGCTTATATCGGGAGAGGGAAAATCAAGAAACCGCTGAGGCTTTGTATTGTGTGTGTGTGTGTGTGTGTGGTGTGTGTGTGTGTGTGTGTGGTGTGTGTGTGTGTGTGTGTGTGTGTGTGTGTGTGGGGGGAAAAGAGCAGGGGAGGAGAGAGAGAGAGAGCACCGAGCAGCAACTTTGCTGATTAAAACGGGACAGAACGAAGAGAAAATAAGCGCTATTTACAGTATTTATCTTCATTTCTCCTGTGTGTGAAATCACGTCACCTTAACCTTGTAAAGATAGAGTTTGTCCTCCTTCTATCCGCTTCTACCCACTTATATCTGCTAAAGAGGAACTAGCGCATTCTTCTTCTTTGCATTTATTTTGTGTTAGTTTTGATTCTAATTCCGGTTAGAGCCCCTAGCGGTCGGGAAAAAATCTGCAGAATAGCCGCACCTTATTATTAGCCGCATGGTTCAAAACCTAGGAAAAAAGTAGAGGCTTATAGTCCAGAATTTACGGTAGATACATAGATAGATAGATAGATAGATAGATAGATAGATAGATAGATAGATAGATAGATAGATAGATATGTGTACTGTGTGTGTGTGTGTGTGTGTGTGTGTGTGTGTGTGTGTGTGTGTGTGTGTGTGTGTGTGTGTGTGTGTGTGTAATAAACTTTCTCAGGCTGTTCCTGTGCCAAATAAGCTGTGTTTGTTAAGTCTTAACCTTGCAAAATGTCAGGAGCAGGTCCCTCTTGGCATCGTTCACTCATGTTAATGGTGTTTACTGAGACCGTTGTGTAAACACCCACTAGTTTAAAAGTCAGTTCTTGGCGGTGTGATGATGTTGATGGGCAAAAAAAAAACTTTCCAGACAAATTACTGATGGTCATTTTAAAGTGCAACAATAATCCCTGGGTATTACCGAGGCATGTTAAAAAGGCATCTGATCTTACCCAGCAGTGTAATGTTGATGGAACAGCTGAAGTGAGTGGTGTTTGGCCTCTGGCGTAACTGGTAGAGCCTGTGTATGTATGTGCGTGTGTGTGTGTGTGTGTGTGTGTCTGTATGTGTGTATTTGTGTGTGTGTTACATAACACTACATAACGCTACAAATGTGTTTCAGACATGTTTTACATATCTGTCATTCCGAAAGATTGAGGGCTTATGTTTCAGTGCACAAACACTTAAACCCCCCCCCCCCACACACACACACACACACACACAAACATAGAGTCTGAAATGTGGTTATTGCCAGGGTTGCCAGATCTTATGTATGTGCTGATGTGGCGTGGACAGTTTTCATAACCATATTATTTATAGCTGAACCATATAAACTGTGTGTATGTGTGTGTGTGTGTGTGTGTGTGTGATCAGAATAAAATGTGTTGACATTTCACATGGCTTTGTGACTAGTATACTATTGCAACCAGTAAACTCCCTCTATGAGCATTTCATTCTGAGCATTACAGGTGGGTTTTGCCCAGACCTGGCAACCGCAATGCTCTGTTTCCATTCCCGGGAAAACGGCAGCGACAGGGAAATAATCTTGTAGAGTGTGTATTGTTCTACAGAATAGAAGGTCACGATCATTTGATAACTCCTCCACTGGAGGCGCCTCGACTCGGAGAGAACAAAGCTCGACTGTGGTGTATTGTGTGTGTGTGCCGTTGTGTTGTAACCCACTCAAACTCATCATGGCATTACATCCCCAGCTCATCTCTGGGTCACTTTGTTCACAGAGTCTCCGATGTCAATGAACAAGAAGCTTGCATTTGTTTGCTGTGGGATTTGCCGACTGCTTACTTCATCCCCAGAGATTTGCACAATGCCAGTGTGGGCCAGAGAGCAATATGTCTTCATTTTTCCTTTACGAAGAAGAAAAACAAAAACGCTTGCGATTGAAATAGATATGATATAATTTAATATCGAATACCGTGGGAATTTAAGGTGAGATAATAACAGGTAGTTAAAAAAGGTATATTTTTGGTTCTAACAACCAGATTTAATGCAATTTTAGTTGAATTTCTACATGCACACCCATCATTCACACTTACTGCAGGGTTTCTGAGGCCACGCCCCCTACGTGCACCCTACGTCTTCCTGCAGTACGTAACACAAATCATTTCATCAATCTTGCAATCTTGCCAAAAAAATAAACGTCGACCCTAGAGAGTTTTCATGTAAATTGCTATATATATATATATATATATATATATATATATATATATATATATATATATATATATATATATATATATATATATATATATATGCAACTTCATCTTCTACCGCTTTATCCGATCTTCCCTCGGGTCACGGGGAGCCTGTGCCTATCTCAGGCGTCTATGAGCATTAAGGTAGGATACACCCTGGATGGAATGCTAACCCATCGCAGGGCACACACACACACACACACACACACACATTCATACGCTAGGGACAATTTTCCAAGGTGCCAATCAACCTACCGTGCATGTTTTTGGACCGGGAGGAAACCGGAGAACCCAGAGAAAAACCCCCTGAGACACGGGGAGAACATGCACAAATTCCTGAATGTCAGTTTATGGCCAAACAAAATGTTTAGATTTATGTTTTTATATGATACAGTTAATATACATTGAACAAATACATTTCTAATGAATTCCCATAAATTCCTGGTAACTTTCCAGCTTATCTCCAAAATTCCCCAGGTAAAAAATTTCTGCCCCATTACAACCCTGATCCTGAATCAGACCCAATTAGATGTCGCATAACTTTAGAATGAATGGTTCATATCTAACTGCTCGCACCATTCCACTACATATAAGTATATAGTGGATATAAAAATGCTGAGGAGATGCAGCCTCAAAGCACAATGTTGCCCCCACCACCTACTTTCACAGAGTGTTGTCACAGAGAGCTCCTCCTATAGGCCGTGTTGGATATCGGCGGTTTATCTGAGGCGAGAGAATGACGGATGTTTTTGTAATGCTAACAAGCTGATTGAATCTCATTAATCATTACGGTTCGGTGTTTTTGATGTGGCAAAGAAACGAGAGCGTGGGGGTTTAAGTGAATCTGAACTGATTGGGAGGAGGGGTTTCAGGGAATCCTTTCTGAGTCACGTCTCTCTGAGCTGAGCAGAGCATGGAGCAGAGCTTTGAACAGGGATAAATAATCTGCTAGATCAGTCATCAGAATCTCAAGGAGGCGTTCGAGTACATAAACATCTAGCATTTAACACTACGCGTGAACACTACATAGAATGTGTTTACTTAAAGCTGCACATATATGCAGGGGATGCATGCAACGGGGGATCCAGGAAATTCCAACCACATTCCTTTTGGAAGATAAGCCTTGTTGTGCATTCGAGACTTTTCGTGACACTCAGCGTTGTTGTTTTTTTTTTGTTTGTTTTTTTTTATTTCCCACAGGCTCAAGTGGAATCTCAGAGGGCCACACAGGAGTTCCAGCGAGCCATAGAGATCCTGCGAGCAGCAAAGGAAACCATCGCCCTGGCCGAGGAAAGGCTTCTGGAGGAAGACACTCGGCAGTTCGACTCGGCCTGGCAGGAGATGCTTAACCACGCCACCCAGAGGGTGAGACAGGACGCACGAGACTGACTGTAGGGCTGTAAGGTCCATATCTCACTATAGATGTTCACATTTCCACCAGCCCGCAGTCTCTGTCATAAAGTCAATCATATAAGGCCCGCCAGTGGTGTTGACCACAGTATAAAATACAAAAAAGAAGCTATTTTATATTTCACCAGAAGATGGCAGTAGACATGTTCAGAGAAGAAGGAGGCAAAGCTATAAAATTCCACGGTATTACTAAATTCTCTGTGCCAAACATCTAAACTACTCCACATCTGGGCTGGAGATGTTGTGTATCACAGTGATGTGAGATGCTCGCTCGGAGATCTGCACTGCAGCGCTTTTTTCATACTGCAGTTATTTATTTAATCTGAATAAATAGTAAATAAATTCTAAAACCTCAGTGAATAGATTTTTTTGTAACCACAGTTTTAAATACGCAGTTTTAAAGTCTTTTCATCGGGATATCATTTGTTCCTTTTTTTTTTTTTTAATTGACAATCAAACCCGACAAATTAAATCTTTAAAGTTAAATTTGGGTCCGGCAGCACGTTTTTTCCATTCCGTATTTTTGTTCCGGGTCTAAAATTGAAATAATGAAAAACACGGCCGTTTTTGATATCCGATACAGAATAAAATAACATTTTAGCGTTTTTATCGGCCCCAAATGCTTTGCACTTCGGAATAAGATAAATGTTAGTGTTATTTTCCGTTTAATAATATAATAATATCCTTTATTGGTCACATATACATTACAGCACAGTGAAATTCTTTTCTTCGCATATCCCAGCTTGATGTTGTTGGTAGTTGAGGTCAGAGCCATGATACGGCGCCCCCTGGAGCACAGAGGGTTAAGGGTCTTGCTCAAGGACCCAAGGGCGGCAGCTTGGCCATACCGGGGCTCGAACCCGGATCTTCCGATCAGCAACCCAGCGCCTTAGATCACTGAGCCACACCCCCTCCCTCAAAAATCCCACTAAATCCTGTTTTGGATTTATAGCATTTAATATTGAATAATATATAATGTTTCAAATGAACCTAGATATGATTTATCTTCCCAAAAGGTTTCTTAATATGAAAGTCATTTCAAATGAAAGTAAAACCTTATTTAGATGTATTTGTGTTCTGTGTGAAGAAATGAAAAATATGCCATTTGCAATAACAAATAAATAAATAAATTGGTTAATTTGCGTTTACTATTAATGGTTTAAATGGCCGCCCCCACGCCGTTTCACCTCACTTATCCTATAGAAATCCGGCGACCAAAGATTTGGACTCCCATTCTATAGATATACAATAGATATCCTATAGAAATAAAAACATATCATTATTTCATTACTTTTTCATTGGTCCCATTTTTCCCCGTCCAATCACACTTGGCACAAGTATATTTTTAGGACAGCTTAATAAATCTTGTGGTCATTTGGAATAAAGACCCATTCTAAAGTACATGAAACCACAGTCCTTTGCTTCAGGACAACGTTTGTCACACTAAGCAAGATTCGTAT
>JACRUU010000007.1:6419298-6424298 GCA_030449085.1 Kryptopterus vitreolus
GGACCCTGGCGGTGTGAGGCGAACGTACTAACCACTAAGCCACCGTGCCCCCGTATTACAATATATAAATGGAAAAATACATTTGATTCGGATTGCCGTACATTAAATTGAGCGGGTGTAAAGGAGGTTTACGTAATTAATGAATGTTTGGTGCTGCAGGTGATGGAGGCGGAGCAAAGCAGGACACACAGTGAACTGGAGCACAGAGAGACGGCGGCCAAATACAACGCAGCCATCGGCCACCTGAGACAACTGGAGAAGAAACTCAAACGCACTATCAACAAGTCACGGTTAGTACATCAGCCGCCGCCAACATCCGCCTTTATAACAGACAGGATTTAAACAACGGAATATTCATAAATATAAATCAGTCATTTAAGAATCTGTCATTGTGTGTAATATATAAAAATGTCAAAAATGTATTAATAATATTATATATATTATTATGTGTATTATACATATATATATATGTATATGTATATGTATATGTGTTATGGCTGTTAATCTATTAAAATATTTGACATTAGTTAATTTAATTGTAACTTAATTGCTCGTTTTTATCTGGATAAAAGTGTACCTTTAATTTATCTATATTCATTAAATAAAAACACAGCCAGGGTCCGGGTTCGATTCCCGTCTCGGCCGTGTGTGTGTGGAGTTTGCATGTTCTTTTTTGTTCTCCCCGTGCCTCAGGGGGTTTTTCTCCGGGTTCTCCGGTTTCCTCCCCCGGTCCAAAAACATGCACGGCATTCCATCCAGGGTGTATCCTGCCTTAATGCCCATAGACGCCTGAGATAGGACACAGGCTCCCCGTGACCCGAGGGAAGATCGGATAAAGCGGTAGAAAATGAATGAATGAATTAATCATTTCCAAAGTAAAATAAATATGAAATAATCAATAATTTTATTAAAGGGAGAGAGAAAGATTTTGAGTGAAATGTATATAATTATAACATTATAACATGTTACAAGTTAGTTACAGAATTGGAAACATGAAAAGTATTCTTTTATGGTATATTGAAAATGTGTGATTAATGAGTGATTTAATCACAAGTTAACTTATAGCAATGTGTGTGTATGATTATATATCTATATATATATATATATATATATATATATATATATATATATATATATATATATATATATATATATATATATATATATTGCCCAGATGCAGGATTGTGTTCATGGTTTATAAAGTTTACAGAGACTGGTAGTGAAAGTGGGTCTGGACTACATGTTCCCCCTCGTCCTACACCAAGGCCTCTCGCTCCGTTTCTGTGCCTGTTGTGAAGTGCGATGGCTGATGTGCTCCAGATGTGCCGTCTCTCACTCGCTTTTCCGAGCTCAAGAATGTTCGAGTGTTATTCCCGCTGAGCTTTGCTGTTGCCATGGCAACCTCGGGGGGTGGGGGGGGTTGGGGGGGTTTACGGTGTCCTCTGGTTCCTGACTTAAACCTCTGTCTCTCCCTACAGGCCGTATTTTGAACTGAAGTCGAAATATTATCTCCAGCTCGAAGTAGGTTTATATATTTTTGTTCCCTCAGCTCGCGTTTCTGTAATACTGCATATTCACACGCTTGAAATGATCACAGCCTGAAAAAGGCAGATATTTGTTTGCTGAATTCCATCCTCCATTCTCTCAGCAACTGAAGAGGAAAGTGGACGAGTGCCAGGCGAAACTGTCTCAGGCCAAAGCGGAGTACAGGACGGCTCTGCGCAACCTCGAGGCCATCTCAGACGAGATCCACGCTCGCAGACGTCTGGCAAACATGGGGCTGCGCGGCTGCGGCGTCGGCGCCGAGAAAGACCTCGTCGCCGACGATATCGGCGACTTCAAAATGGAGTCGGACGGCATATCCAGTGAGTGCCAGCGAATCTTACGAATCAATTTCGCATTATGAATCAATCTCTGATGCATGTTTGTGTGTGTGTTCTAGTGATATCAGAGATCTATGAGGAGGAAAACTCCAATGGTTCGGCCTCAGACGAAGATCCAGAAACCCAGTCCACGTGCAGCCGGAATTCCAAATCGGCCCCTTTGGATGCTCCGTGTAAATACGTCCCTTCCTGCTCACCGTCGTACCCTCTGCTCTCGTCCCCCTGTCCTTTCCCTTCCTCCGGCTCCTCCATTCCTTCGTTCTCGCCCTGCCCAGTCGGCGAGGAGCTGCCTGGGGGGCCTGGCTCCCTGGAGGGCTTCGGTCGTGTCTCGCCCGTTCTGGGACCTCGCAGCGAGTGCAGCGGCGCTTCGTCGCCCGAGTGTGAGCAGGAACGAGGTCAGGACCATCCCGCTTATCTCTCTTAAATAGACGCATGAGTCATTCAGTTCAAACGACTCTTTAATACGACTCAGCAGAACGAATCGTCTTAAAGAGTGCAAACGCTTTATCCGATCTTCCCTCGGGTCACGGGGAGTCTGTGTCTATCTCAGGCGTCTATGGGCATTAAGGCAGGATACACCCTGGATGGAATGCCAACCCATCGCAGGACACTCACACACTCACACACACACACACACATTCATACACTAGGGACAATTTTCCAAGGTGCCAATCAACCTACCGTGCATGTTTTTGGACCGGGGGAGGAAACCGGAGAACCCGGAGAAAAACCCCTGAGGCATGGGGAGAACATGCAAACTCCACACACACATGGCCGAGGCAGGGATTCGAACCCGAACCCTGGCGGTGTGAGGCGAACGTGCTAACCACTAAACCACCGTGCCCCCAAGAAAGCACTTTATTTATTTATTTACATTCACACACATTCAAAAACACTCCTCATGCACAGCAATATATAGTCCTCCCTGCACTCTTCTGGAAGTCCTCTTTTCCAACACCTTCAGAAAGAGGGCGAGGAGGTCCGTAGTAGGTAGATAGCATAGCTCCAAGTGTACACAGGACGATGGCTTTCAGCACACTTATGAAGGTCCGTGCTCCTTGTGACCGTGCGAGCTGCCTTGTGCTGCCACCTGCTGGCGAGTTACAAAAGTAGCCTCAAAACGTTTTGATACTACTTTGTCTTTAAATGCATATTTTAATTATTGGAACTAGAATGTGTATGTTTGGGATCTGCTTGTAAAACACTGTGTGTGTGTGTGTGTGTGTGTGTGTGTGTGTGTGTGTGTGTATAGGAGAAAGAGCTGAAGGTGCTGAGAGAAAACCACTAAACACTACACAGGCCAGCGGTCAGAACAGCGCTACCCTGGAGGACGGCATGAGACGTCTGTCTCTGCAGAAAACGGCCATGTGTGAGACGGAGACGTTTAGTGCTGCTGCTGCTGCCCCTGCGCTGCTACTCAACCCGGTTTAAACTAAAGCACGGAGCGGAGACAATCTGTCAGAGGAAGCTTTATGTTTTCCGACCCTTCGCTCGCCTCACAGACCGAACACAGACTGCACAGAGACTCGTTGAGGAAGAGAAGGGGTGGGGAAGAAAAAAAATCAACAAGGAATTTCCAAGACTAGTACACAAACGCAACATATTCACACATTGTCCAGATGTGCCCCAGATGTTGTTGTTGTTTTTTTTCGGTCACAAAACAACCAGGTGTCTTCCAGATCTGGGACCGTGTGTCGACCCTTTCAGTGTTAACGTGTGTGAAGTGTGTTGCGTACATTTCTCTACCGCCATATTCGCTCGCTCTCTCTCACTCTGTATCTATTCCTTTATGTTAGTAGGGTTGGAAAAATGTCCGGAAACTTTCCAAGTTGGAAAACTTACCAGGAATATTTGGGAATGTCTGGCTGTAAAATGAAAATGTAGGGAAATTTGTATAAACCAGGGGGCGAGGGGTGGGGGGGGTAAACTTTTTTGCTCAGGGGCCACATTGACTTTTAAAATTTTGACAGATGGGGCCCAGCAAGCAGATGCCTAGGTATCAAACATAAACATATAAAATGCATTAATGTTAATACCCAATGTATCACTGAGCTGAATGCGCCACCTGGTGGAACGTCAGGCAATTACAGGGCAAGATCAAATGAATGCAGTAACATTTCTATCATTTGAATTGGACAATATTTGGTCGGATTAAAAGGACTTTGTTATTATATTGTTACAAACAGCGTTTATATGATATTTACATGAATACTCACCAGGATGGACATTTCTTGACATGCAGAAGTGTGGTGGAATACCCAGCGTATGTAGGGGGGGTGTAACCCCTGCAGTAAGCGTGCTGTGTGCATGTGAATGTGCGGCGTAGGAATTGAATCTGGTTGTTTTAACCCAAATGATCATGCAAGATTTTATTGTATTTTTTTTCGACTACATTTAAATTCCCTGTTATTGACTAGCCTGCAACATTCCCAGTTTATTCCCCATGGGAAGTTTGCAGCCTTGAAAAATTCCCGGAATTCTGCAGCTCTACAAGTTAGTACGTAACGATGATCTAAATGTAGCAAAGAATCCTATATTTATATAAAGTCTTGTTAAAAGTGACCAATGTGTTGTCCTGGCACACTAATGTAGAACTATGGAATAAACATAAGCTCATATGGTACATCATGGAAAATGGACTGTCTCCTCACACACACACACACACACACACACTGAGGGTTTAATAACATTCCCTCAGCACACTGCTCCGGGATCAACTCACACACAAACGCCATCCATAAAATCTCCTCCTCATCCGTCCTCTTTTCCTGCTGCCTGCTACCTCCATCCTCAGCGTTCTTCTCCTCCTCCCTCTGTCTCGCATGTCCCTCCTCTGTACACGTCCAAACCATCTCCATCTCTCCTCCATCACCTTGTCTCCAAAACATCCTACATGTCCCTCTAAAAAACTCATTTTTTCATCTACTCCCTTTCACCGTCTCCACCCCCTCAACCTCCACCTCCTGTCTTTTATACAGCGCCCCCTACTGTCTGTAATCCATAACAACACCACAGCTCTCACCGCAGTCCTATAAACGTTCCCTTTCACTCTTAAAGATACACGTCTATCACACATCATCACTCCTCCACACTGCCCACACTCTTCTTCTCTTCTCC
>JACRUU010000007.1:6431798-6439298 GCA_030449085.1 Kryptopterus vitreolus
TTTGGTCCCTTGTCTTCACGATTTTCTCTTCCAATCAGGAAGAGTTCCACAGTTATTATTATTATGTGAATTATTTCAGAACCTGGGACTGGAAGAACTGAACGCACGGTCCAACACGATCCAGATCATGCTGTAAGTGCAGACGAATCCACGACGTCATGGTTTTTCCACGTGCAGGCGTGCCGTAGCTCGGAAAAGGGGACGGGATGAGGAAGGTGCCGCTACAATCGGGAATTCCTTCCAAAACTGCTGGTTTGTGTAAATTCTGTTCAATTGTACTTTTCCTTTTCGACGCCGCCGTTTTAATGCTATTCACGATTGCGACAATAGTGAAAATGATGTTGATTATTCTTTAATCCTGGTAATCGTATATTAAACTGTTTTTTTATATACGGCACTAAAACGCAGTTGTACATAATCGGCAAATCCCTTTCAATTGGGGTTCGTTCGGGAAAGGCAAAAGCGGTAAGAAGTGACATCGACATGCTATACGGAAAAGCGGTAACTTTACGATCGATTTGAAACGGAATTTCCAGTGAATGATTGTCATTTGACGGCGTTTTTTTTATTTATTTTTAAACATACAAACCTCAGGAAATGCATTAGGATTAGAATCACACCCTCGTGTGGTCCAATAAAGCGTCTCGCGCAAAACATGTTTTTACTACTACAATAGTGAATTTATTACGCCACATAAAGACTACGAGAATAGCTCTTAAGAAAACAAAGGAGTAGCAAGAAAACCCGTTGTTTACACCATATTCTGTTTCTTTTTATTTTTTTGTAACCCTAGAGGGCGCTGTTTTACCGCATTCCCTGTAAGAGGATCTGCATCTCAGCAGTGACGCATTTAATAAATAGCGGCCTCCGGTTCAATGTACTTTTCTGACCCGCTGCATAAGACGCTTTTGAGCAACAGCGCCCTCTGTGGTCACACAATATAATGGTAGCACTATGACTGTAAAAAGGGTGTAATTTCAGGTTTGTTTTCACAAATTTTTGGAATTTGGACTTTATTTCTGGTATTGATACGACTTTAATTTAGATGGATTATCCGGATCTCCGGCTCGAACCCGCGTTTAAATAAACCCCCGGGATCGTAGCGGCACATTTCCTCGTTCCGTACGAGAGACGCAGCACTCCATGTGAATCCGGAGATCTCCAGGTCGCCTCAGTACGTCTCTGAATCCGAGTCATTAAATTCCTCGTCGTGGACCGCGAGTCCGTCTTCACGCCCGAGACTGTTGAAGCTGCAGTACGACGGGTGCCCCGAGCGCAGCCCGGGTAAAGGGTCGAAGGTCACGCCTTTGGAAGGGCTACAGTAGTGGTTGATGGCGCTGAAGGTGAGGCCGGGGATGGTGGCCGTGCCGGCCGGGGAGACGGGCATCATGGTGGCCAGGATCAGCGCCAGGCAGTCGGCCACGTCTTTGTTGGGGGCGCACGCTAATGCCGGTGTGTAACCTGTACAGAGATCAGTGTCGTGAAAAAGACTGGAGTTTTACACTGGAACCGGAATTATGAGTGACGCGTCGTTCAGGTCAGTTTCCTAATCATCCTCCACTCCTCCCCATCCTCCCCTCCCTCCACTCCTCCATCCCATCCTCCCCTCCTCCACTCCTCCACCTCCTCCCCCCATCCTCCCTCCTCCCATCCCCCATCCCCACCCTCCTCCCCTCCCCTACCCCCTCCCCCCCCACTCCCTCCCCCCCCCTCCCCCACCCTCCCCCCCCCATCCCCCACTCCTCCCCTCCTCCGCCCCCCCCCTCCCCATCCTCCACGCCTCCTCCCCTCCCCATCCTCCCCCCCCTCCCATCCTCCACTCCCCCCCTCCCCCTCCCCATCCTCCACTCCTCCCCCTCCCCCATCCTCCACTCCTCCCCATCCTCCTCCCCTCCTCGTCCCCATCCTCCTCCCCTCCCTCTCCCCATCCTCCCCCCTTCCCCCCCCTCTCCATCCTCACCCCCTTCCCCTTCTCAATCCGCCACTCCTCCTCTCCCCATCCTCCACCCTCTCCCTCTCCCCATCCCCACTCCTCCCTCCCCCTCCCTCTCTTCATCCTCCCCCCCTCTCTCTCCTTACCTCCCCCCCCCCCGCCCTCTCCTCCCCCCCTCTTCTCGCCCCACCCCCCTCTCCTCCCCTCCCTCTCATCCGCAATCCTCCCCCCTCTCCTCCCGCCCATCCTCCGCCCCCTCTCCCATCCATCCCCCCCCCCTCCCCTCCCTCTCCATCCACCCCCCCCCGCCCCCCTCCTCTCCATCCTCCCCCCCCCTCCCCTCCATCCTTCCTCCATCCTCTCCCCCTCCCCTCCATCCTTCTCATCGCTCCGCTCCATCTTCTCCCATCCTCTCTTCCCTCTTAAGTCCTCCCTCCCCCTCTGTCATCAGTCCTCCTCCCCTCCCTCTTTCATCCGCCCCCGCCCCGCCCTCCATCCGCCCCCCCCCCTCCATCCTCCCCCCCTCCCCCTCCATCCCTCCCCCCTCCCCTCCCTCCATCATCTCCCCGTCCCTCCTCAATCTCCTCCTCCCTCCTCTCCATCCTCCTGAACCCCTCCATCATCAATCATCCTCCTCCATCCTCCCCCTCCCCTCCTCTCCTCCCATCCTCCACTCCATCTTCATCCTCTCCCTCTCCTTCCTCCTCTTCATCATCTCCCTAATGCTCCTCATCTTCATCCTTCCCCTTCATCCTCCTTTCCCTAATCTTCATCCTTAACATACCTTTAAAAGTGATTTATATAGGAATATTTTTGGGAATGGGATTACCGTAGTTTACGTTACCGTGTGGGAAAATTCACTTTGCATTCCGAATAAATAAAATGCAGTTTCTTCTAAACGAATCAAATTCCGAGGTTCCACTTTACAGTGTTAAAAAAATAAATAAATAAAAGAAGATTTAATTACCATTTTCGTCCACGGCCAGGACACTGGCGCCTTTACCCAGCAGCTCCTGCACTACGACCGCGAGTCCGTTCCGGGCGGCGACGTGCAGCGGCCTGCGGATTGACGAAACAAATCACTACATGTTCGACAAGGAGGAGAGAACATGGGATTGGATATGATTGGCCAAAAATATAAGTATCAGACAGTTTTGAGATGAGTTTTCTAACGCGCCAATAGATGCTGCACGCACAGTCACAGGCAGCACCGATCTTATGCGGTGTTGCTGACCGCATCAGATGTGAATTTCGGCAAGTTTATAGCGATGCTGTGACGAATCGTTTGAGGTGTTTCTGCAATGTTCGTCGACCCTGCTGCCAGACCCCGGAGCAGAAGTGTGTGTGTGTGTGTGTGTGTGTGTGTGTGTGTGTGGTGTGTGTGTGTGTGTGTGTGTGTGGTGTTGTGTGTGTGTGTGTGACAGAGAGAATTGTACGCACGTCTGTAGAGCCGAGTTTGTGGCGTTGACCAGGTTCCGGTCTGTGACCTTGACCTTCTCCAGAATTAACAAGGCACTGGTTTCATGGCCCTACAAGAGACACACACACACACACACACACCACTTTTAACATGTATAAAATCATATGTGAGTGAAGTGTGTATCAGTAACTGGTTGTTCATTCCACAAGTCCTTCAGTGGTGTCTACGTTAGCGATACACACCTCTTAAATCTGTCACACCATGACATTGCGGCTATACAAACTATATACGTACGTATATACGTTGTGTTTGTGTATGTATACATGTATGTGTATGTATGTATATGTATATATATATATATTATGTATATGTATATATATATGTATATGATATATATATATGTATATATATGTATATATATATATACTATATATATATATATATATATATATATATCGATAATATATATATATATATATATATATATACACATATATACACACACACACACACACACACACCGATTGGATACAAGAACAAGTGAATGAATATCCATGGATTAAATCAGTGGTCCCCGCCCCCTGCGCCGTGTGAGCCAATCGGTACGGGGGAAGGGGGGGGGGAGACACATATCTTAACATTTATTTCTGTTTCATTTATTATCTGATCTGAATAATGTTTTATTTGGGGAAAATGACCGGATTTTCTCCGCCACATCTGTCTATAACTCGGTCACATGACTTAACTCCATCCGCCACTGCTCCGGCCGCTAACACACAATGATCTTCCCCCGGATGTGTGAACAACAGAGTCACTGCTGCATCTTCAAACCACGACTGCCAAACAACACCAATCCTAACACTTCTTCCTTCTCGCGGTCCGGGAAACCATTAAACCCCCCCCCCCCCCACCAAACAAACATCTTTGGAAAGTTTCTTTGTGCAGGATAAAAGAGCCAATGAGGAGACAGAAGACGACTTCAAAGAGCTGCACACACATTACCAGGAGTCCCTATATGAAATATGGATTTATTGTGACGGGTCGTTTCCCACACGCCACCGAACCCCGCTGTGTATAATGTTACGCAAAACAATGAGCGCTATATATTACAGTCTCTCTAATGATGCTTTTAACAAACACTGCTTCTCCTCCCCACGTAGAGACCAAACATTCTGCATTAAAATACTAGTTTTAATACGGCTTGTATGGTTTTATTATGTTGTATTTATTCACCACACCTTGTGAAAAACATTGTCTGATATTAAACCGTAAAGAAAGCGCAGGCGACTTCTGTTTTAAAGCAGGTTGTGTTAATGTGTGTATGATTTGTTACCTTGCTGCAGGCTAAATGTAAGGCCGTGTTCTTGTTTGCGTCCTGCAGCGTGAGATCTGCCTTCGCTTTCGTCACCAGCACCTCTGCAGGAATACAGACGCATTTTACACTCGGTATCACCGAGTACATCGCTCAGACCAGGCCATGCTCAAACCCTCTCCATCCTCCTCCTCCCTCAGACCCTGCTCAGACCCTCTCCATCCTCCAATCCATCTCCATCCTCCTCCTATCCCTCTCCATCCTCCAATCACTCTCCATCCTCCTCTCAGTCTCCATCCTCCTCCCTCAGACCCTCTCCATCCTCCCCTCCCTCTCCATCCTCCCTCAGTCTCCTCCCTCAGACCCTCTCCATCCTCCAATCACTCTCCATCCTCCTCCCCTCCTCCACCTCCTCCTCTCTCATCCTCCCTGCTCAGACCCTCTCCATCCTCCTCCTCCCTCAGACCCTGCTCAGACCCTCTCCATCCTCCTCCTCAGCTCCCTCAGACCCTCTCCATCCTCCAATCCCTCTCCATCCTCCTCCTATCCCTCTCCATCCTCCAATCAGCCTCCTCCCTCTCCATCCTCCTCCTCCCTCAGACCCTCTCCAGCCTCCTCCATCCCTCTCCATCCATCTCCATCCTCCTCCTATCCCTCTCCATCCTCCAATCACTCCATCCTCCTATCCCTCTCCATCCTCCAATCACTCTACATCCTCCAATCACTCTACATCCTCCAATCACTCTACATCCTCCAATCACTCTACATCCTCCAATCACTCTATCCTCCAATCTCCATCCTCCAATCACTCTCCATCCTCCAATCCACTCTCCATCTCCTCTCATCAGTCTCCATCCTCCTCAGACCCTCAGACCCTCTCCATCCTCCAATCCATCTCCATCCTCCTCCTCCAATCCCTCTCCATCCTCCAATCACTCTCCATCCTCCTCCTATCCCTCTCCATCCTCCAATCACTCTCCACTCTCCATCCTCCTCCTATCCCTCTCCATCCTCCAATCACTCTCCATCCTCCTCCTATCCCTCTCCATCCTCCAATCAGTCTCCATCCTCCTCCCTCAGACCCTCTCCATCCTCCCCTCCCTCTCCATCCTCCAATCACTCTCCATCTCTCCATCTCTCCATCCTCCAATCCACTCTCCATCCTCCATCCTCCAATCCCTCTCCATCATCCTCCCTCAGACCCTGCTCAGACCCTCTCCATCCTCCTCCTCCCTCAGACCCTGCTCAATCATCCTCCTCCCCTCCCTCTCCATCCTCCTCCCCCAGACCCTCTCTATCCTCTAACCCGTCTCCATCCTCCCATCCCTCTCCATCCTCCTCCCTCAGACCCTGCTCAGACCCTCTCCATCCTCCTCCTCCCTCAGACCCTGCTCAATCATCCTCCTCCCCTCCCTCTCCATCCTCCTCCCCCAGACCCTCTCTATCCTCTAACCCGTCTCCATCCTCCCATCCCTCTCCATCCTCCCCTCCCTCCATCCTCCACCCTGCTCAGACCCTCTCCATCGTCCAATCCCTCTCCATCTTCCTCCTCCATCCTCCTCCCTCAGACCCTCTCCATCCTCCTCCATCAGACCCTCTCCATCCTTCTCCCTCTCCATCCTCCCCTCCCCCTCCATCCTCCCCATCCTCCTCCTCCCTCAGATCCTCCCTCTCCATCCTCCCCTCCCTCTCCATCCTCCCCTCAGACCCTCTCCATCCTCCCCTCCCTCTCCATCCTCCCCTCTCTGTCCATCCTCCTCCCTCAGACCGCGGCAATCTTACCCACGGTGTTCGTCTGACCGTTCTCCGCCGCCATCATAAGGGGGGTCTTGCCCAGAGCGTCGATGGCGTTCACCTGAGCGTTGTGCCCGAGAAGCAGCTGGAGACATTCCACGTGGTCCGTGTAGGCTGCGGCGTGCAGCGGCGTCCTGGGGGGTGGGTGGGGGTTATTGGGGGTTTGGGGACGGGGCGGTCGGCGAATGGAAACACAAATACAGTCGGATCAGTTGTGATGGATTTACACCACGATTATAAAGTTAAAAACAACCACGTCATTTATTTATTTTTTTAATAAAATATTTACAATTTTTATACAATAGAACAAACAACAGGGGCGGGAAGAAATAGAAAGAAAATGTTAAAAATAATAAATATAAATAAATAAATAAATAAATAATAAATAAATAAATAAATAATAATACAAACAAAATAATAAACAACAATAGGGAGCGCTCACCACTCCACAGCAATAATCACACAACCATCATGCCTTACACATCTGTGAAGATTTGAAGTGTAAGAAAGGGGAAGTGATTAACGGTGACGACGCACAATCGAGCTAGCGCTATTTCCAGTGTCATGATGTAAGTGTCGTATGAAATGAATGAACGTATTATACAGTAGATCTCCCGGCCCGTGTGCGTCTCTTTGCCCGCTTTCATGCAACTTTTACGTTCATATCGAAGATTGTGTTTGTTTTTTTTTTTATCAAATGCGCACGTGTGAGGTGAAAATACCACAAAGTTTCCCAGTAGGGCCGAGATCATTCAAGTCAGCGTTTCTCAAATAGCGTCACGCAACGATGTCATTTTAATTTGACGTCTATTTGAGTACATTTTACAGGCACGGTGGTTTAGTGGTTAGCACGTTCGCCTCACACCGCCAGGGATCCGGGTTCGATTCCCGTCTCGGCCATGTGTGTGTGGAGTTTGTGCATGTTCTCCCCGTACCTCAGGGGGTTTTTCCCTCCATGGGGTTTTTCTCCGGTTCTCCGGTTTCCTCCCCCGGTCCAAAAACATGCACGGTAGGTTGACTGGCACCTTGGAAAATTGTCTC
>JACRUU010000007.1:6441097-6443597 GCA_030449085.1 Kryptopterus vitreolus
GAGAGAACATGGGATTGGATATGATTGGCCAAAAATATAAGTATCAGACAGTTTTGAGATGAGTTTTCTAACGCGCCAATAGATGCTGCACGCACAGTCACAGGCAGCACCGATCTTATGCGGTGTTGCTGACCGCATCAGATGTGAATTTCGGCAAGTTTATAGCGATGCTGTGACGAATCGTTTGAGGTGTTTCTGCAATGTTCGTCGACCCTGCTGCCAGACCCCGGAGCAGAAGTGTGTGTGTGTGTGTGTGTGTGTGTGTGTGTGGTGTGTGTGTGTGTGTGTGTGTGTTTGTGTGTGTGTGTGTGTGTGTGTGTGTGACAGAGAGAATTGTACGCACGTCTGTAGAGCCGAGTTTGTGGCGTTGACCAGGTTCCGGTCTGTGACCTTCTCCAGAATTAACAAGGCACTGGTTTCATGGCCCTACAAGAGACACACACACACACACACACACACACACACACTTTTAACATGTATAAAATCATATGTGAGTGAAGTGTGTATCAGTAACTGGTTGTTCATTCCACAAGTCCTTCAGTGGTGTCTACGTTAGCGATACACACCTCTTAAATCTGTCACCATGACATTGCGGCTATACAAACTATATACGTACGTATATACGTTGTGTTTGTGTATGTATACATGTATGTGTATGTATGTATATGTATATATATATGTGTGTATATATATATATATGTATATATTATATATGTATATATATATGTATATATATATATATATATATATATATATATATATTATATATCTATCTATATATATATATATATATTATATATATATCTATACACATATATACACACACACACACACACACACACACCGATTGGATACAAGAACAAGTGAATGAATATCCATGGATTAAATCAGTGGTCCCCGCCCCCTGCGCCGTGTGAGCCAATCGGTACGGGGGAAGGGGGGGGGGACACATATCTTACAATTATTTTCTGTTTCATTTATTATCTGATCTGAATAATGTTTTATTTGGGGAAAATGACCGGATTTTCTCCGCCACATCTGTCTATAACTCGGTCACATGACTTAACTCCATCCGCCACTCTTAAAGCTCCGGCCGCTAACACACAATGATCTTCCCCCGGATGTGTGAACAACAGAGTCACTGCTGCATCTTCAAACCACGACTGCCAAACAACACCAATCCTAACACTTCTTCCTTCTCGCGGTCCGGGAAACCATTAAACCCCCCCCCCCCCCCCCACCAAACAAACATCTTTGGAAAGTTTCTTTGTGCAGGATAAAAGAGCCAATGAGGAGACAGAAGACGACTTCAAAGAGCTGCACACACATTACCAGGAGTCCCTATATGAAATATGGATTTATTGTGACGGGTCGTTTCCCACACGCCAAACCCCGCTGTGTATAATGTTACCGCGCGATATATTACAGTCTCTCTAATGATGCTTTTAAAAACACTGCTTCCCCACGTAGAGACCAAACATTCTGCATTAAAATACTAGTTTTAATACGGCTTGTATGGTTTTATTATGTTGTATTTATTCACCACACCTTGTGAAAAACATTGTCTGATATTAAACCGTAAAGAAAGCGCAGGCGACTTCTGTTTTAAAGCAGGTTGTGTTAATGTGTGTATGATTTGTTACCTTGCTGCAGGCTAAATGTAAGGCCGTGTTCTTGTTTGCGTCCTGCAGCGTGAGATCTGCCTTCGCTTTCGTCACCAGCACCTCTGCAGGAATACAGACGCATTTTACACTCGGTATCACAGAGTACATCGCTCAGACCAGACCATGCTCAAACCCTCTCCATCCTCCTCCTCCCTCAGACCCTGCTCAGACCCTCTCCATCCTCCAATCACTCTCTATCCTCCTCCCTCTCCATCCTCCTCCTCCCTCAGACCCTCTCCATCCTCCAATCCATCTCCATCCTCCTCCTATCCCTCTCCATCCTCCAATCACTCTCCATCCTCCTCTCAGTCTCCATCCTCTCCCTCAGACCCTCTCCATCCTCCCCTCCCTCTCCATCCTCCTCTCAGTCTCCATCCTCCTCCCTCTCCATCCTCCCCTCCCTCTCCATCCTCCCCTCCCTCTCCATCCTCCTCCCCTCCCTCTCCATCCTCCAATCACTCTCCATCATCCTCCCTCAGACCCTGCTCAGACCCTCTCCATCCTCCTCCTCCCTCAGACCCTGCTCAGACCCTCTCCATCCTCCAATCACTCTCTATCCTCCTCCCTCTCCATCCTCCTCCTCCCTCAGACCCTCTCCATCCTCCAATCCATCTCCATCCTCCTCCTATCCCTCTCCATCCTCCAATCACTCTCCATCCTCCTCTCTCCAGTCTCCATCCTCCTCCCTCAGACCCTCTCCATCCTCCAATCCTCCCTCTCCATCCTCCTCTCAGTCTCCATCCTCCTCCCTCAGACCCTCTCCATCCTCCCCTCCCTCTCCATCCTCCTCCCCTCCCTCTCCATCCTCCAATCACTCTCCATCATCCTCCCTCAGA
>JACRUU010000007.1:6451097-6468597 GCA_030449085.1 Kryptopterus vitreolus
GTGGAGTTTGCATGTTCTCCCCGTGCCTCAGGGGGTTTTTCTCCGGGTTCTCCGGTTTCCTCCCCCGGTCCAAAAACATGCACGGTAGGTTGATTGGCACCTTGGAAAATTGTACCTAGTGTATGAATGTGTGTGTGAATGTGTGAGTGTGAGTGTGTGTGTGTGTGCCCTGCGATGGGTTGGCATTCCATCCAGGGTGTATCCTGCCTTAATGCCCATAGACGCCTGAGATAGACACAGACTCCCCGTGACCCGAGGGAAGATCGGATAAAGCGGTAGAAGATGAATGAATGAATGAATGAATGAATAAATAAATAAAGTTTCACTCACTGCTAAGTGCAAAGGGCTGATGGGAGCCTGGGCTTCAGATTCATTCAGGATATCAGTACCAGTCGTCTCCATCAGCTGAGAATACACACACACACACACACACACACACACACACACACACACACACACACACACACACACACACACACACACACACACACACACACACACACACACACAGAGCATGTGGCACTTTTTAATTTTTTTAAAACCAGTAAATGACAGTCAATGTGATCTCCACAAGGGGGTGCTGTTGTACAAATCAAGGATCCACACATTAGTGACCAATGGTAATTGGGCTTATTTTATTTATATATTTAATAATCCTATTAGTTATATATTATTATATATATATATATATATATATATATATATATATATATATATATATATATATTATGATATTATATAACTTTAATCTGAACTCACCACATCCAGTGGGGTTTCACTGGCAATCTGCAGAAATAGAAACATGCCTCAGTACAACAGGGTTAATAAAGCGTTGTAGGTATGTATGTGTGTGTGTGTGTGTGTGTGTGTGTGTGTGTGTGTGTTGGGGAACGATCGAGGCTGACCAGTTCGAGGCAGAGGCGGTGCCCGTAGGCCGAGGCGTAGTGCACTGCGTTATAGCCCTGTTTGTCTCGGATCCCTGGATTGGCGTCGTTACGCAATAAATACTCCAAGCACCTGGAATAGACAACACACACACACACACACACACACACACACACACACACACACACACAACACACACACACAACACAACACAACACAAATCCCATAAAAATAAATAAATTCATTAATTAATTAAAACAGGAGAAAAACGCCTCCTCAGCGTGTATCTCAATTATCATACATCCTTCATCCATTCATTCCTTTCCCTCTTTCATTTCTTATTCTCTCCTCAATTCTTTCTTCCCTCCTTCAATTCTTAATACATTACTTCAATACTTCCTTCCTTCCTTACTTCTCTCTCTCTCTCTCTCACCCTTCGTTTTTCCTTACTTGCTTTTTTCTTGCTTCCATTTCCTTCCAACCTTCTTCCTCATTTTTCTTTCCTTTCTTCCTTATTTCTCTTTTCTTCTTTTGTTTGTTTCTTTTTATATCTTTCTTCCTTCCTTCCCTGGCTTCATTTCTTTCCCTACTTCTTTTCTTACTTGTATCTTTTTCTTCCTTCCTTTCTACCTCTGACCCCTCCTTTTTTCTTTCTTTCATTCTATCTTTCTCTTCCTTCCTTTCATCGTTTCCTCTTAAGTCCCCTTCCAACTTTCTTCCTTCCCGCCTTCAGTTTTTCTTTTCTTCTTTCATTCCCTTTTTTCTTTCTTTCTTCCTTCCTAAATTCTTGTTTCTTTACTTCCTTCATTTCCTTATTTCTTCCTTCCTCACTTCTTTTGTCTTCATGTTTTCTTTTCTTTTTCTGTTTGTTTCTTTCTTTGTACCTTATTGTTTCTTTTCTTTCATTTCCTTCTTTCTTTTCCTTTCCTTACTTCTTTTATTCCTTTCTTCATTGTTTCCTTCTAACTTTCTCTCTTTGCTCTAGCCTCCATCCATCCATCATTTAACCACTCCACCCAAAGGAAAAATCGGCGAACTCCATAACTCACATTTTTACCACAAACCCCGGAGTGTGTGTTGTTTGTGCAGTGTGTTGTGCTCTTTGTGTTTGTGCAGTGTGTGTTGTTTGTTTGTGCAGTGTGTTGTGTGTGCAGTGTATTGTATGTGCAGTGCATTGTTTGTGCAGTGCGTTGTTTGTTTGTGCAGTGTGTTGTTTGTTTGTGCAGTGCGTGTTTGTTTGTGCAGTGTGTTTCTTTGTTGTTTGTTTGTTTGCAGTGTGTTGTGTGCAGTGCGTGTTTGTGCAGTGTGTTGTTTGTTTGTGCAGTGTGTTGTTTGTGCAGTGTGTTGTTTGTTTGTGCAGTGTGTTGTTTGTTTGTGCAGTTGTGTTTCAGTGTGTTGTTTGTTTGTGCAGTTGTGTTTGCAGTGTGTTGTTTGTTTGTGCAGATTTGTTGTGCTTGTTTGTTTGTGCAGTGTGTTGTGTGCAGTTGTTGTTTGTTTGTGCAGTGTTGTTTGTTTGCAGTGTGCAGTTGTTTGTGTTTGTTTGTTTTGCAGTGTGTTGTTTGTTTGTGCAGTGTGTTGTTTGTTTGTGCAGTGTGTTGTTTGTTTGTGCAGTGTGTTGTTTGTTTGTGCAGTGTGTTGTTTGTGCAGTTGTTGTGTGCAGTTGTTTGTTTGTGCAGTGTGTTGTTTGTGCAGTGTGGTGTTGTTTGTTTGTGCAGTGTGTTGTTTGTTTGTGCAGTGTGTTGTTTGTTTGTGCAGTGTGTTGTTTGTTTGTGCTTTGTGCAGTGTGTTGTTTGTTTGTGCAGTGTGTTGTGTGCAGTTGTTTGTTTGTGCTGTGTGTTGTTTGTTTGTGCAGTGTGTTGTTTGTGCAGTGCGTTGTTTGTTTGCTGTGTGTTGTTTGTTTGTGCAGTGTGTTGTTTGTTTGTGCTGTGTGTTGTTTGTTTGTGCAGTGTGTTGTTTGTTTGTGCAGTGTGTGTTGTTTGTTTGTGCAGTGTGTTGTTTGTTTGTGCAGTGTGTGTTTGTTTGTTTGTGCAGTTGTGTGTGGTGCAGTGTGTGTTTGTGCAGTGTGTTGTTTGTTTGTGCAGTGTGTGTTTGTTTTGTGCAGTGTGTTGTTGTTTGTTTGTGCAGTGTGTTGTTTGTTTGTGCAGTGTGTTGTTGTTTGTGGGCAGTTGTGTTGTTTGTTTGTGCAGTGTGTTGTTTGTTTGTGCAGTGTGTGTTGTTTGTTTGTGTGTGCAGTGTGTTGTTTGTTTGTGCAGTGTGTTGTTTGTTTGTGCAGTGTGTTGTTTGTTTGTGCTGTGTGTTGTTTGTTTGTGCAGTGTGTTGTTTGTTTGTGCAGTGTGTTGTTTGTTTGTGCAGTGTGTTGTGCAGTTGTTTGTGCTGTGTGTTGTTTGTTTGTGCAGTGTGTTGTTTGTTTGTGTGTTGTCGGTCTGTGTGTTGTTTGTTTGTGCAGTGTGTTGTTTGTTTGTGCTGTGTGTTGTTTGTTTGTGCAGCAGTGTGTTGTTTGTTTGTGCAGTGTGTTGCAGTGTGTTGTGCAGTGTGTGTGTTTGTTTGTGCACTGCGTTGTTTGTTTGAGCAGTGTGTTGTTTGTTTGAGCAGTGTGTTGTGCTTGTGCAGTTGCGTTGTGTTTGTGCACTGCGTTGTTTGTTTGTGCAGTGTGTTGTTTGTGCAGTGTGTTGTTTGTTTGTGCGTGTGGTTGTTTTGCAGTGTTTGTTTGTGCAGTGTGTTGTTTGTTTGTGCAGTGTTGTTTGTGCAGTTGTGTTTGTTTGTTTGTGCAGTGTGTTGTTTGTTTGTTGTGTGTTTGTTGTGTTGCAGTGTGTTGTTTGTGCAGTGTGTTTGTTTGTTTGTGCAGTGTGTTGTTTGTTTGTGCAGTTGTGCAGTGTGTTGTTTGTTTGTGCAGCAGTGTGTTGTGCAGTTGTGTTGTGCAGTGCGTTGTTTGTGCAGTGTTTGTTTGTTTGTGCAGTGTGTTGTTTGTTTGAGCAGTGTGTTGTGCAGTGTGTTGTTTGTTTGTGCAGTGTGTTGTTTGTTTGTGCAGTGTGTTGTTTGTTTGTGCAGTGTGTTGTTTGTTTGTGCAGTTTGTTGTTTGTGCAGTGTGTTGTTTGTTTGTGCAGTGTGTTGTTTGTTTGTTTGAGCAGTGTGTTGTTTGTTTGTGCAGTGTGTGTTTTTGTTTGTGCAGTGTGTTGTTTGTTGTTGTTTGTGCAGTGTGTTGTTTGCAGTGTGTTTGTTTGTTTGAGCAGTGTGTTGTTTGTTTGAGTGTGTTGTTTGTTTGAGCAGTGTGTTGTGCTTTGCGGTGCGTTGTTTGTGCACTGAGTTGTTTGTTTGTGCAGTGCGTTGTTTGTTTGAGCAGTGTGTTGTTTGTTTGTGCAGTGTGTTGTGTTTTTGTGCACTGCGTTGTTTGTTTGAGCAGTGTGTTGTTTGTTTGAGCAGTGTGTTGTGCGTTGTGCGTTGTTGTTTGTGCACTGCGTTGTTTGTTTGTGCAGTGCGCTGTATGTGCAGTGTGTTGTTTGTGCAGTGTGTTGTTTGTTTGTGCAGTCTGTTGTTTGTGCAGTCTGTTGTTTGTTTGTGCAGTGCGTTGTATGTGCAGTGTGTTGTTTGTGCAGTGTGATGTTTGTGCAGTGCCCCCCCCCACCACCACTGTAATCTGATCAGGGGTCAGTGACGGGGCGTCGCTGACGCTGTTACTGTACAGATCACATTCTCCCTGTATTTCTTTCCATCCAATTCATTTCCATCATCAGTTCCTCCATCAATATTTCATCATCACTCAAATCAGATCACAAATCTCATATTAGAGACAAAATCTTGAACCACAGGCAGAAATGTTTCCTCTCCTTGTGTGTGTGTGTGTGTGTGTGTGTGTGTGTGTGTTTTACTTGGCGTCGCTGTCTGAGGCAGCAGTGTAGTGCAGAGGGCTGCAGCCTCTCATGTCCGTGTCGTTCACACTCGCCCCTGAGCCCACGAGCGCAAACAGGCACTGATAATTACAGTTAGCGGCTGCGTAGTGCAGAGGTGTTCTGAAAACACACACACACACACACAGCACACACACACACACACACACACACACACACACACACACACACACACACACACACACACACACACACATTAACTGCATTAATCAAATGAAATGGTTTTACTTTTTTTTCTATCTACTTCTTTTTCCTCCTTTTGGCCTTTCGTTCTCTCTTTTTCTTCCCTCCTTTTTTCTTTTCTTCTTACACTTCCTTCCAACTTTCTTCCCGGCCTCTTTCATTTCCTTCCCTTTTTCTTTCCTTCTTCCTACATTCATGTTTCTTTTCTTCTTTAGTCATTTTTCCTTCTGTATGTCTTTTATTCCCTTCTTATTTTTTTCTTTTCTTCTTTTGTTTCCTTCCAAATCTTTCTTTCTTTTGTCTTTTTTTCGTTTCCATTCCAAACTAGAACTAGAACTAGAGGACATTCAGAACTAGAAGTGGAGGACCGTCAGAACTCAGAACTAGAATTATAGGACAATAAGTACTAGAACTAAAGGATAGTTAGAATTAGAGGACATTCAGAACTAGAACTGGAGGACAGTCAGAACTAGAACTAGAATTAGAGGACAGTAAGTACTAGAACTAAAGGACAGTTAGAATTAGGGGACAGTCAGAACTAGAAGTGGAGGACAGTCAGAACTAGAATTAGACAATAAGTACTAGACAAAGGATAAGCACTAGAACTAAAGGACAGTTAGAATTAGAGACAGAACTAGAACTAGAACTGAGGACACAGTCAGAACTAGAACTAGAATTATAGGACAATAAGTATAAGTACTAGAACTAAAGGACAGTTAGAATTAGAGGACAGTCAGAACTAGAACTAGAACTGGAGGAGGACAGTCAGAACTAGAACTAGAATTATAGGACAATAAGTACTAGAACTAAAGGACAGTTAGAATTAGGGGACAGTCAGAACTAGAACTAAAGCTAGAACTAGAGGACAGTCAGAACTAGAACAGGAACTAGAGGACAAATAAGCACTAGAACTAAAGGATAGTTAGAATTAGAGGACATCCAGAACTAGAACTGGAGGACCGTCAGAATTAGAACTAGAATTAGAGGACAATAAGCATTAGAACTAAAGGACAGTTAGAATTAGAGGACATTCAGAACTAGAACTAGAATTAGTAAACACTAATTCAGTAAACACTAGAACTGGAGGACAGTAAGAACAGAACTAGACAGAGGACTAGAACTAGAACTGGAGGACAGTTAGAACTGGAGAACTAGAACTAGAACTGGAGGACAGTTAGAACTGGAGGACAGTCAGAACTAGAACTGGAGGACAGTTAGAACTGGAGGACAGTCAGAACTAGAACTGGAGGACAGTTAGAACTGGAGGACAGTTAGAATGAGAGGACAGTCAGAACTGGAACTGGAGGACAGTCAGAACTGGAGGACAGTCAGAACTAGAACTGAGAGGACAGTCAGAACTAGAACTGAACTGGAGGACAGTCAGAACTAGAACTGAGGACAGTCAGAGGACAGTCAGAACTAGAACTGAGGAGGACAGAACTAGAACTGAGAGGACAGTCAGAACTAGAACTGGAGGACAGTTAGAATGAGAGGACAGTCAGAACTAGAACTAGAACTAGGAGGAACAGGAGGAACATTAGGACACACTTGTTTCCATACTCACCTCCCAAAGCTGTCCTTGCGGTTGAAGTCAGCTCCGGAGTTCAGCAACAGATTTAAACAGTCCAGATTTCTGTATCATTTAGAGAGAGACTCTGATTAACTGCGCCACAGGTGAGACCTCAGTGAGACCTCAGTGAGACCTCAGTGAGCCTCGATGAGCAGATGATGAAACACACGAGATGATCAGCATCAGCTGGAACTCACCCTCCTGCTGCAGCCGCGTGTAAACACGTCCTGCCAAAGTCATCAGGAGCATCAACGTCCAAACCTGCAGCCACACGGAGACACCACACGGAAGTCAGCGAGAGCTGCGCAGACACGCGGGGAAAACCGGGATCACTCACACCGCGCACCGGAACGAGAGACTCACCGGAGGACAGAAGTTTCCGGCAGCAGTCGGAGAAACCGCTCAGGGCGGCGAGGTGGAGGGGGAACATGCCGTGGACGCCACGTCTACACGAGGAACACGACAAGTCATCTTTCACTCATCAAATAGTGTTCCTTTATTTACCAACAACTCTAACATCAACATCAACAAACAAATAGATAGATAGACAAATAGATAGATAGATAGATAGATAGATAGATAGATAGATAGATAGATAGATAGATAGATAGATAGATAGACAGATCGATTGAAGTATGTATAGATAGGTAGGTAGATAGATAGGTAGACAGACAGAGAGAAAGACAGACACGGATGGATGGATGGGTCGATGGCTAGAGATATAGACAGACAGACAGACAGACAGATAGACAGACAGATAGATTTAAGTAGACAGACGGGTGGGCGGATGGATGGATGGAGGGATGGATAGATAGACAGACAGACAGAATGTGCACACAGATACAGAAAGAAAGTAAGAAAGACTGAAGGAAGAAGTGAGTTAATTGGAGACAGACAGACACAGAAATAAAGAAAGATAGATGGAAAGAAAGAAAGAAAGAGAAGAAAGAGAGTGAGTAAGTGAGTTAGACAGACAGATATACATACAGAGAGACATACAGTACAGAGGCAGACAGATCGATAGACAGATCAATGTATCTATAGTTAGACAGACAGACAGATAAGAGACTGAACAAAATAGATAGACTAAAGTATGTATAAATAGACAGATAATAGACAGATAGACAGATAGATAGATCAAAGTATGTGTGGATGGATAGATAGTTAGATAGACATATCAATAGATAGATAGACAGACAAAAGTATGGATGATCGATAGACAGATTGATAGATAGACAGACAGACAGAAATATGTATGTATGGATGATGGATATATAGAGACAGACAGACAGAAGTATGTATGGATGGATGATGGATATATAGATAGACAGACAGACAGATGTATGGATGATAGATAGATAGATAGATAGATAGATAGATAGATAGATAGATAGACAGACCGATTGATAGATAGACAGACAGGCAGACAGAAGTATGTATGTATGGATGATGGATATATAGATAGACAGACAGACAGAAGTATGTATGGATTATAGATAGATAGACAGATCGACAGACAGACAGACAGACAGACAGAAGGATGTATGGATTATGGATATATAGATAGATAGACAGACAGACAGAAGGATGTATGTATGGATGGATGATGGATATATAGATAGACAGACAGATAGAAGTATGTATGGATGATTGATAGATAGATAGACAGACAGAAGTATGTATGGATGAATGATGGATATATAGATAGATAGACAGACAGAAGAAGGATATGTATGATAGATGACATGGATGATGGATATAGATAGACAGATAAGATAGACAGACAGACAGAAGTATGTATGGATGGATGATAGATATATAGATAGACAGACAGACAGACAGAGTATGTATGTATGTATGGATGATAGATATATAGATAGACAGACAGACAGAAGTATGTATGGATGATAGATATATAGATAGACAGACAGACAGAAGTATGTATGGATATGGATAGATAGATACAGATAGATAGATATATAGATAGACAGACAGACAGAAGTATGTATGGATGGATGATGGATATATAGATAGATAGACAGACAGACAGAAGTATGTATGGATGGATGATGGATATATAGAGACAGACAGACAGACAGAAGTATGTATGTATGGATGATGGATATATAGATAGACAGACAGACAGAAGTATGTATGGATAGATAGATATATAGATAGACAGACAGACAGATGAGATATATAGATATGGATGATAGATATATAGATAGATAGACAGACAGACAGAAGTATGTATGGATGGATGATGGATATATAGATAGACAGACAGACAGAAGTATGTATGTATATAGATGGATAGATGGATAGATAGATAGATAGACAGACAGACAGAAGTATGTATGTATGCATGGATGATGGATATATAGATAGACATACAGACAGAAGTATTGTATGAATGGATGATGGATATAAAGATAGACAGACAGACAATGTATGGCACGCTTAGATAGATATAGATAGACAGACAGGCCAGACAGAAGTATGTATGCATGGATGACATGGATATACAGACGTGGACAAAATTGTTGGTACCCTTTGGTCAATGAAAGAAAAAGTCACAATGGTCACAGAAATAACTTTAATCTGACAAAAGTAATAATAAATAAAAATTCTATAAATGTTAACCAATGAAAGTCAGACATTGTTTTTCAACCATGCTTCAACAGAATTATGTAAAAAAATAAACTCATGAAACAGGCATGGACAAAAATGATGGTACCCCTAACTTAATATTTTGTTGCGCAACCTTTTGAGGCAATCACTGCAATCAAACGCTTCCTGTAACTGTCAATGAGACATCTGCACCTCTCAGCAGGTATTTTGGCCCACTCCTCATGAGCAAACTGCTCCAGTTGTGTCCGGTTTGAAGGGTGCCTTTTCCAGACTGCATGTTTCAGCTCCTTCCAAAGATGCTCAATAGGATTGAGGTCAGGGCTCATAGACGGCCAC
Source organism: Kryptopterus vitreolus (assembly GCA_030449085.1). NCBI lineage: Eukaryota > Metazoa > Chordata > Actinopteri > Siluriformes > Siluridae > Kryptopterus > Kryptopterus vitreolus. The sequence continues at coordinate 6,460,608 of JACRUU010000007.1, forward strand.
TTTAGAATAGTCCAATTTTTTCCTCTTAGCCATTCTTGGGTGTTTTTAGCTGTGTGTTTTGGGTCATTGTCCTGTTGCAAGACCCATGACCTGCGACTGAGACCAAGCTTTCTGACACTGGCTAGTACATTTCTCTCTAGAATTCCTTGATAGTCTTGAGATTTCATTGTACCCTGCACAGATTCAAGACACCCTGTGCCAGACGCAGCAAAGCAGCCCCAGAACATAACAGAGCCTCCTCCATGTTTCACAGTAGGGACAGTGTTCTTTTCTTGATATGCTTCATTTTTTCGTCTGTGAACATACAGCTGATGTGCCTTGGCAAAAACTTCGATTTTTGTCTCATCTGTCCACAGGACATTCTCCCAGAAGCTTTGTGGCTTGTCAACATGTAGTTTGGCATATTCCAGTCTTGCTTTTTTATGATTCGTTTTCAACAATGGTGTCCTCCTTGGTCGTCTCCCATGTAGTCCACTTTGGCTCAAACAACGACGGATGGTGCGATCTGACACTGATGTTCCTTGAGCATGAAGTTCACCTTGAATCTCTTTAGAAGTCTTTCTAGGCTCTTTTGTTACCATTCGGATTATCCGTCTCTTAGATTTGTCATCAATTTTCCTCCTGCGGCCACGTCCAGGGAGGTTGGCTACAGTCCCATGGATCTTAAACTTCTGAATAATATGTGCAACTGTACTCACAGGAACATCTAGTTGCTTGGAGATGGTCTTATAGCCTTTACCTTTAACATGCTTGTCTATAATTTTCTTTCTGATCTCTTGAGACAGCTCTTTCCTTTGCTTCCTCTGGTCCATGTCGAGTGTGGTACACACCATATCACCAAACAACACAGTGATTACCTGGAGCCATATATATAGGCCCAATGGCTGATTACAAGGTTGTAGACACCTGTGATGCTAATTAGTGGACACACCTTCAATTAACATGTCCCTTTGGTCACATTATTTTCTGTGTTTTCTAGGGGTACCATCATTTTTGTCCATGCCTGTTTCATGAGTTTATTTTTTTACATAATTCTGTTGAAGCATGGTTGAAAAACAATGTCTGACTTTCATTGGTTAACATTTATAGAATTTTTATTTATTATTACTTTTGTCAGATTAAAGTTATTTCTGTGACCATTGTGACTTTTTCTTTCATTGACCAAAGGGTACCAACAATTTTGTCCACGTCTGTATATAGACAGACAGACAGACAGAAGTATGTATGGATTATAGATAGATAGACAGATCGACAGACAGACAGACAGAAGGATGTATGGATGATGGATATATAGATAGATAGACAGACAGACAGAAGTATGGATGATAGATAGACAGATTGATAGATAGACAGACAGAAGTATGTGTGTATGGATGATGGATATATAGATAGACAGACAGACAGAAAGTATGTATGGATGGATGATGGATATATAGATAGACAGACAGACAGAAGTATGTATGAATGATGATGGATATATAGATAGATAGATAGATAGACCTAGATAGATAGACAGACAGGCAGACAGAGACATGTATGAATGGATGATGGATATATAGATAGACAGACAGACAGATGTATGTATGGATGATAGATAGATAGATAGATAGATAGATAGATAGACAGACAGATTGATAGATAGACAGACAGGCAGACAGAAGTATGTATGAATGGATGATGGATATATAGACAGACAGACAGACAGACAGAAGATGTATGGATGATAGATAGACAGATACGACAGATAGACAGACAGACAGACGGATGATGGATTAGGATATATAGATAGATAGACAAGACAGACAGAAGGATGTATGTATGGATGATGATGATATATAGATAGATAGACAGACAGATAGACAGATGAAGTATGGATGATTGATAGATAGATAGATAGATAGACAGACAGAAGTATGTATGGATGAATGATGGATATATAGATAGACAGACAGACAGAAGTATGTATGATGTATGGATGATGGATATATAGACAGACAGACAGACAGACAGAAGTATGTATGGATGATAGATATATAGATAGACAGACAGACAGACAGAAGTATGTATGGATGGATGATGGATATATAGAGAGACAGACAGACAGACAGAAGTATGTATGGATGAATGATGGATATATAGATAGATAGACATACAGACAGAAGTATGTATGAATGGATGATGGATATATAGATAGACAGACAGACAGATGTCATGGACAGACGTATAGATAGATTGATAGATAGACAGACAGGCAGACAGAAGTATGTATGAATGGATGGTGGATATATAGATAGACAGACAGATAGATGTATGCATGATAGATGATAGATAGATTGATAGATAGATAGATAGATAGATAGATAGATAGATAGATAGATAGATAGATAGATAGATAGATAGATAGGATATAAGATAGATAGACAGACAGATTGATAGATAGACAGACAGGCAGACAGAAGTATGTATGCATGGATGATGGATATATAGACAGACAGACAGACAGAAGAAGTATGTATGGATTTATAATAGATAGGATAGACAGATCGACAGATAGACAGACAGACAGAAGGATGTATGGATTATGATGATAGATATAGATAGATAGACAGACAGACAGAAGTATGTATGAATGGATAGATGGATATATAGATAGACAGACAGACAGAAGTATGTATGTATGGATGATGGATAGATAGATAGACAGACAGACAGAAGTATGTATGGAATGGCTGGATGAGATATATAGATAGCACAGACACAGAAAGTAGTATGGAGCGATGATGATATATGATAGACAGACAGACAGAAGTATGTATGGATGATGGATAGATAGATAGATAGATAGATAGATAGATAGATAGATAGATAGAAAGATAGATAGATAGACCTATTGATAGATAGACAGACAGGCAGATAGAAGTATGTATGAATGGATGATGGATATATAGATAGACAGACAGATGATGTATGGATGATAGATAGAGATCGATAGATAGATAGATAGATAGATAGATAGATAGCATACCGATTGATAGATAGACAGACAGGCAGACAGAAGTATGTATGAATGGATGGTGGATATATAGATAGACAGACAGACAGATGTATGTATGGATGATAGATAGATAGATAGATAGATAGATAGATAGATAGATAGATAGACAGACAGATTGATAGATAGACAGACAGGCAGACAGAAGTATGTATGAATGGATGATGGATATATAGACAGACAGACAGAAGTATGTATGGATTATAGATAGATAGACAGATCGACAGATAGACAGACAGACAGAAGGATGTATGGATGATGGATATATAGATAGATAGATAGATAGACAGACAGACAGGACAGAGGATGTATGGATGATGGATATATAGAATAGATAGACAGACAGACAGAAGGATGTATGGATGATGGATATAGAAGACAGACAGACAGAGATAGATAGATAGATAAAAAATAAATGAAAGGAAATGTAATAAAGGATGAGATGTAAATGTCTCGGTGAGGAGAAGTAAAACCCTGTGTGTGATGTGTCAGTGTGAAACGACGCTCACTTTGCTACGTCAGCGCCGTTACCGATGAGTGTGTTGATGAGGAGCTCGTGGCCGTATCGAGCTGCGATGTGCAGGGGAGAGTTTCTGTTCTTGTCTTCAGAGTCAATCTCAGCTCCTGTTAACAGGAGATCCAGCTCAGTACACACACACACACACACACACACACACACACACACACACACACACACACACACACACACACACACACACACACACACACAGACCTCTGAGAAAAGCACAGAGGTCAGCACACCCACCGTTCTGAATGACAGCCTGAGATCGGGAGAACCTGCCGTGAATGGCGGCCATGTGGAGCGGCGTCTTCCCATCTTTACTCTGTTTAAACACAAATATACAGTAAAAGGTTTCATCCATTTCCCCCGAACATTCATAAACCATTATAACATGGCTTACGTCGTACAGGAGTGACATAAAGCATTATAAATACCTCATACACTCTGTGCAAATACATAGTGTTGCTGGATGGACGGATGGATGGATGGAACAAAAGAAAAGGTGGATGGAAGGAAGAAAGAGAGAAAGACAGAAAAGAAGAGAGAAAGAAAGAATTAGAAAGCAAGTAAGCAATAAAAAAAGAAAAAGAAAAAAGAAAGAGAAATAAAAAGAAAGAATGAAAGAAGGATGAAAGAAAGTGAGAAAGAAAGAAGGAAAAGTAAGAAAGGATGGATGGAACAAAAAGAAACAGAAAAAAAGAGAGTAAGAAAAAAAAAGAATGAAAGAAAGAAGAAAAAGTGGAACATGCAGAAGAAAGAAAGAAAGAAAAAGAAAGAAGACAAGGGGTGAAGAAAAAAGGATGGAAAAGGAACAAAGAAAGAAACAGAAAAAAAAAAAAGAGAGTAAAAAGGAAAGAAAAAGAGAAGAAAACAGAAAGAAGAAGAAGAACTAAAGAAAGGAATGAAAGGATGGATGGAACAAAAAGAAACAGAAAAAAAGAGAGTAAGAAAAAAAGAATGAAAGAAAGAAGGAAAAGTAAGAAAGGATGGAAGGAACAAAGAAAGAAACAGAAAGAAAAGAAACAGAAAGAAAGAAGAAAAAGAATGAAAAAAGTAAAAGAAAAGAAGAAAAGTAAGAAAGGATGGAAGGAACAAAGAAAGAAACAGAAAAAAAGAGAGTAAAAAAAAGAATGAAAGAAAGAAGGATGAACAAAGAAAGATTGGAAAAAAGATAGAAAACAGAATAGAAAGAAAGAAGGAAAAGTAAGAAAGGATGGATGGAACAAAGGAAGAAACAGAAAAGAGAGAGTAAGAAAAAAAAGAAAGGAAGAAAGAAGTACATGATCCACAAAACCTGTACAGATAAATTATTGCACAGACAGAAATAAGTATATAAAAAAAAGATAGTAAGATTGAAAGGCGATGTGTGTGTGTGTGTGTGTGTGTGTGTTGTGTGTGTGTGTGTGTTCCCCACACACTGTTTACTGAGGGGGGGAAAGGAATGCACATTTATCATGAATAAAATGATCAATAACAGGATATTCATTACATCCCAACTGAACCTCCCTCCATCCCATACGAAAAAGAAAGAAAGAAAGAGCAGAGAGACAGAATGATAAATATGGAAGATAGATAAAAGAAGGAAGAAAGAAAGAAAAGCAGATTATCTGATAGAAAAAAGAAAATAGATAGATAGATAGATAGATAGAGAGATAGATAGATAGACATAGAGATAGACCGATAGATAGATAGATAGATAGATATAGACAGACAGAAAGAATCATTTGTATAGAAAGAAAAACAGATACATTGATAAATAGATAGATAGAAAGAAAGAAGGAAAGAACAAAAGAAAATAAGAAAGGATGGATAAAAGATAGATAAAAAAAGAACACAGCTAAACTGATGGAGAGAAAGAAAGAAAATGTAAAAAAAGAAACTGATTGTAAGAAAAAAAGAACAAATATAACAGGATAGATAGATAGACAGACAGACAGACAGACAGAGAGAGACAGAAAGACAGACAGATAGATCAATTTGATTGAAAGAAAGAAAATAAGGAAAAAAAAAAGAATAAAGATATAGATAACAGATAAACTGATAATCTGATAAAAAGAAAAAAGAAAATAATAAAGAAAGAAATGACAGACAAAAAAAGACAAACACAATTATAGAAAGAAAAAACAACAGACACAGACAGAAAAAAACAGATACATTGATAGATAGAAAGAAAGAGAGAAAGAAAAGAGAAAGAAAAAAGAAAGCACTTGCGAATCCACAACCTATAAAAAATAGATCAAACAGAAAGAAGTATGACAGTGTTAGATAGATAATAGAATAACACATAACCCTGGGTGTTGGTTCCCCACACACACCCCAAATCAATTATTCTAGCCCAATGAAACCCCCACCATCCCACGAACCCCTAGAATGATAGATAGAAAAGGATAGAAACTTCAGACATACAGACAAGAGATCAAGATAAATAGATAGATTACCCCTACCAATTTGATAGAAAGACCATTGATAGATAGATAGAAAGAAAGAAGGAAAGAACAAAAGAAAATAAGAAAGGATGGATAAAAGTAGATAATACACACTAAAATGTAAAAAAAGAAACTGATTGTAAGAAAAGAACAACTATAACAGGATAGATAGATAGACAGACAGACAGACAGACAGACAGAAAGAAGACAATTCAAAAAAAAAGAAAATTAAAATAAGATATAGATAAACAATACAATAAAAGAAGAAACAGAAAAAAAAAAAACAACCAGACACAAAAAAAAAGAAAGAAATGAAAAAAAAAAAAAAAAAAAAAAAACAAAAACAAAACAAAAAGACACCAAACAACAACACAATTAAAGAAAAAAAAACAACACAGACAGACAGACAGACAGAAAAAAGATACATTGATAGATAGAAAGAAAGAGAGAAAGAAAGAGAGAAAGAAAGAAAGAAAGAACAAAAGAAAATAAGAAAGGATGAATGGGTAGATAGATAGATAGATAGATAGATAGATATAGATAGATAGATAAGAAAGAAAACACAGCTAAACTGATGGAGAGAAAGAAAATGTAAAAAATAAATAAACTGATTGTAAGAAAAATTGAACAAATATAAAAGGATAGATAGACAGACAGACAGACAGATAGAGAGATAGATAGACAGATGGACAGACAGACAGTTTTACGGTCTTGTATGAGACACACTCCGTGCAACACTTGCTACATCTGTAAAAATATCGGGGACTCGCCTTGATGTTGACGTCGGCTCCGCTACCCACCAGCAGTTCCAGGCACAGCGCCCCCTGGTGCGAGGCGGCGGTAAAGTGCAGCGGTGCAAAGCCCTTCTCGTTCACCTGGTTGACGTTCGCACCCGACTCGATCAGCTCGTTCACCACCACGTCCTGACCGTTGTAGCACGCTACGTGCAGCGGAGTGTTCCCGTACGCGTTCGGCTCGTTTATCTACAACAAACATGAGGAGGAACACAAAATTCCCGGGAATTTCAAAGCTGGAAACTTTCCATGTGAGTTCGTGAGAATTGACTGAATTGCAGGTTTACTGAAGGTTAAGCAATAAATGTAGTCAGTCACATGCACACAGCACATTTACTGCAGGGATACTGAGGCCACAGATGGGAGGGGTTAGCACAAAGGGGAGGGGTTAGCTCAGGCGGGAAGGGTTAACGCAGAGGGGAAGGGTTAGCTCAGGTGGGAGGGGTTATCTCATGGGGTAGGGGTTAGTATAGAGGGGAGGGGTTTAGTGCAGAGGGGAGGGGTTTAGCACAGAGGGGAGGGGTTAGCAAAGAGGGGAAGGGTTAGCTCAGGGGGAGGGGTTAGCTCAGAGGGGCGGTGTTAGCTCAGAGGAGTAGGGTTAGTATAAAGGGGAGGGCTTAGCTCAGAGGGGAAGGGCATAGCGTAGAGGGGAGGGGTTAGCGCAGAGGGGAGGGGCTTAGCGCAGAGGGAGGGGTAATCTCAGAGGGGGAGGGGTTAGCACAAAGGGGAGGTGTTTAGTGCAGAGGGGAAGGGTTAGTGCAGAGGGGAGGGGTTAGCTCAGAGGGGCGGTGTTAGCTCAGAGGAGTAGGGTTAGTATAAAGGGGAGGGCTTAGCTCAGAGGGGAAGGGCATAGCGTAGAGGGGAGGGGTTAGCGCAGAGGGGAGGGGTTAGCACAGTGGTTAGATGATGTAAGGGATCAAACGTACCTCGACTCCAAGGTCCAGCAGATACTTCACTACCCCGATCATGCCACTGGAGGCAGCAGCGTGGAGCGGCGTGTAACCCTTCTTGTCCTTACACACCACTTCGGCACCGTGAGACACCAGCATGCGCACTACCTCCATATGACCTAAGAATGGGAGACGTGCATGAAAAAAAAACCGAGAGGGGGTAGAGAGAAAAGAAATACAAAGGAAGAGGAGAAGAAGAGAGGGATAACAATGAGAGAGTGTGTATAGAGAAGTCACGGGCTGAT
>JACRUU010000007.1:6473597-6478597 GCA_030449085.1 Kryptopterus vitreolus
CTCTACACAACAATCTGTTTCCTCTACACAACAGTCTGTTTCCTCTAACACAACAATCTGTTTCCTCTACACAACAAACTGTTTCCCTTACACAACAATCTGTTTCACCTACACAACAATCTGTTTCACCTACACAACAATCTGTTTCACCTACACAACAATCTGTTTCCCTTACACAACAATCTGTTTCACCTACACAACAATCTGTTTCCTTACACAACAATCTGTTTCCTCTACACAACAATCTGTTCCTCTACACAACAATCTGTTTCACCTACACAACAATCTGTTTCCCTACACAACAATCTGTTTCACACAACAATCTGTTTCCTCTACACAACAATCTGTTTCCCTTACTACACAACAATCTGTTTCCCTTACACAACAATCTGTTTCCTCTACACAACAATCTGTTTCTACACAACAATCTGTTTCCTCTACACAACAATCTGTTTCCCTTACACAACAATCTGTTTCACCTACACAACAATCTGTTTCACCTACACAACAATCTGTTTCACCTACACAACAATCTGTTTTCACTACACAACAATCTGTTTCCTCTACACAATACACAACAATCTGTTTCCTACACAACAATCTGTTTCACCTACACAACAATCTGTTTCACTCTACACAACAATCTGTTTCACCTACACAACAATCTGTTTCACCTACACAACAATCTGTTTCACCTACACAACAATCTGTTTCACCTACACAACAATCTGTTTCACCTACACAACAATCTGTTTCACCTACACAACAATCTGTTTCACCTACACAACAATCTGTTTCCCTACACAACAATCTGTTTCCCTTACACAACAATCTGTTTCCTCTACACAACAATCTACTCTGTTTCACCTACACAACAATCTGTGTCCTCTACACAACAATCTGTTTCCTCTACACAACAATCTGTTTCATCTACACAACAATCTGTGTCCTCTACACAACAATCTGTTTCCTCTACACAACAATCTGTTTCCTCTAATCTGTCCTCTACACAACAATCTGTTTCACCTACACAACAATCTGTTTTCTCTACACAACAATCTATTTCACCTACACAACAATCTGTTTCCTCTACACAACAATCTGTTCCTACCTACAACAATCTGTTTCCTCTACACAACAATCTGTTTCCTCTACACAACAATCTGTTTCCTCTACACAACAATCTGTGTCACCTACACAACAATCTGTTTCACCTACACAACAATCTGTTTCACACTACACAACAATCTGTTTCACCTACACAACAATCTGTTTCCTCTACACAACAATCTGTTTCACCTACACAACAATCTGTTTCACCTACACAACAATCTGTTTCACCTACACAACAATCTGTTTCATCTACACAACAATCTGTTTCCTCTACACAACAATCTGTTTCACCTACACAACAATCTGTTTTCTCTACACAACAATCTACTTCACCTACACAACAATCTGTGTCCTCTACACAACAATCTGTTTCACCTACACAAAACTCTGTTTACACAACAATCTGTGTCTTCTACACAACAATCTGTTTACATGTGTTCAGCAGGAATACCTTCCATAATGGAATAAAAGGGAAGGGGGGGGGGGCATTTCTCACTCTCTCCAACTTCCAAGGTGCTTAAAGCATCAGACGTGATTTATCTCGTATATGGTCATGTGGTCATCACATCATCATCAGAGATCATCATGGAATCAATTTCATGAGATCGTGACATAATAACGGTGGTAATTTGATCACATCATGGCAACTTCATGAAAGATCATCACGACATGATAACTTCAGACGAGATCATGACATCATCCCACCGTGAGATAATGACAGGATTTCATTACAGCTTCATAATGTCATGATGTCAAATTCACTGAGATCATGACATCATGACGACTCAATGAGGGATCATGACATCAGAATTTTATCGGTGATAATATACCAAATCATAATTCATCAAGACGTTATTCATTTCCCAAGAGATCTTCATGACAGTTTCACGACCTCATGACACCATAACTTCATTAAAGATCACCATGACACCATAACTCCATGAGAGATCATGACATAAGTTTTTTTTTTACATTTACAGCATTTGGTAGATGCCGTTTTCCCGAGCAACTTACACCTGAACACCTGAGGGTGATCCTGAAGATCCAGCTGGACTGGTGTGTGGGAGAAAACTGGATTGGAGGGTAGAACAGACTGGTGTGTAAGAGAAACAGATTTGTATTTTGGAGAAACAGATTTGTGTGTTGGAGAAAAGGATTGTTGTGTAAAATAAATGGATTGGTGGAAAAAAAGAAACAGACTTGTATGTAGAAGACATGGTGGTTGTGTAGGAGAAAGAGAGTGGTGTGTAGAGGACACACACTGTTGTGTAGAGGACACAGATTGTTGTGTAGAGGAAACAGACTGTTGTGTTAGGGAAACAGATTGTTGTGTAGAGGAAACAGATTGTTGTGTAAGTGAAACAGATTGTTGTGTAGGTGAAACAGATTGCAGATTGTTGTGTAGTTGTAGATGGAAACAGATTGTTGTGTAGGTGAAACAGATTGTTGTGTAAGGGAAACAGATTGTTGTGTAGAGGAAACAGATTGTTGTGTAGAGGAAACAGATTGTTGTGTAGAGGAAACAGATTGTTGTGTAGGTGTTGTGTAGGTGAAACAGATTGTTGTGTAAGGTGAAAACAGATTGTTGTGTAGGTGAAACAGATTGTTGTGTAGAGGAAACAGATGTGTTGAGGTTGTTTACAACAGATTGTTGTGTAGGGAAACAGATTGTGTGTAAGGAAACAGATTGTTGTGTAGGTGAAACAGATTGTGTGTAGAAACAGATGTTGTGTAAAAACAGATTGTTGTGTAAGGGAAAACAGATTGTTGTGTAGAGGAAACAGATTGTTGTGTAGAGGAAACAGATTGTTGTGTAGAGGAAACAGATTGTTGTGTAAGGGAAACAGATTGTTGTGTAGAGGAAACAGATTGTTGTGTAGAGGAAACAGATGTATTGTTGTGTAGGGAAACAGATTGTTGTGTAAACAGATTGTTGTGTAGGGAAACAGATTGGTGTGTAAGGAAACAGATTGTTGTGTAAACAGATTGTTGTGTAGAGGAAACAGACTGTTGTGTAAGGGACAGATTGTTGTGTAAGGGAAACAGATTGTTGTGAGGAAACAGATAGGGAAACAGATGTTGTGTAAAACAGATTGTTGTGTAGAAACAGGTTGTGTAAACAGATTGTTGTGTAGGGAAACAGATGTTGTGTAAACAGATTGTTGTGTAGGTTGTTGTGTAAGGTTGTGTATTGTTGTGTAAGGGAAACAGATTGTTGTGTAAGGGAAACAGATTGTTGTGTAGGGAAACAGATGTTGTGTAAACAGATTGTTGTGTAAACAGATTGTTGTGTAGAGGAAACAGATTGTTGTGTAGAGGAAACAGATTGTGTAGAGGAAACAGATTGTTGTGTAAGGTTGTGTAGAAACAGATTGTTGTGTAAGGGAAACAGATTGTTGTGTATTGTTGTGTAGGGAAACAGATTGTGTGTAGTTGTAGAGGAAACAGATTGTTGTGTAGAGGAAACAGATTGTTGTGTAAAAAACAGATTGTTGTGTAGAGGACACAGATTGTTGTGTAGAGGAAACAGATTGTTGTGTAGAGGAAACAGATTGTTGTGTAAGGGAAACAGATTGTTGTGTAGAGGAAACAGATTGTTGTGTAGGGGAAACAGATTGTTGTGTAGAGGAAACAGATTGTTGTGTAGAGGAAACAGATTGTTGTGTAGGTGTTGTGTAGAGGAAACAGATTGTTGTGTAAGGGAAACAGATAACAGATTGTTGTGTAAACAATTGTTGTGTAGAGGAAACAGATTGTTGTGTAGGTGAAACAGATTATTGTGTAAGGAAACAGATTGTTGTGTAAACAGATTGTTGTGTAGGGACAACAGATTGTTGTGTAGAGGAAACAGATTGTTGTGTAAGGAAAACAGATTGTGTAGATTGAACCCTTGTTGTGTAGAGGAAACAGATTGTTGTGTAGAGGAAACAGATTGTTGTGTAGAGGAAACAGTGCTTGTTGTGTAGAGTGTAAGGAAACAGATTAATGTGTAGGAGAATGCAGAGTGCTGCATGATGGAGAGCTCTAATATAACAACAAGCTCCACAGATCAATCGAGGCTCATCTCTCCTGGGACAGTGTGTAAGGCTGTGCTGTGTTGTGGTGTGTGTGTGTGTGTGTGTGTGTGTGTGTGTGTGTTGTGTGGGTCAGTCTTATTAGTGAATTACTTGCTTTGCTCTATACTCATTCCCAAGGCTTATGATACTTGTGTGAGGACCCAGACACCTGATGATGCACTGTCCACACACACACACACACACACACACACACACACACACACACACACACACGTTTCATAAGTCATGTGACACATCAGGCAGTACATGAGTGAAGGGTGCATACACAAAAAGTGCACCGAACTGCCTGGTGATGCACAACAAACCCCTCATTAGACCCAAAGCTATGAGACTCGCACACACAAGAGTGTGTGTGTGTGTGTGTGTGTGTGTGTGTGTGTGTGTGTGTTGTGTTTGTGGGGGAGACTCCATATAGATCTCGGGCAGCTCATTATCTAGAAAATAACAACACAACACCGAGACCAGGCAGTGAGGAGAGAGACAGACAGACACAGCCAGGGCTGATTATAGGGAATCGATGGGTGTGAAAGGCCGGGGCATTAATGTGCCAGGACGAGCTCAGCCTTCCCTCATCCCTACAGGACTGGCATCAGGGAAAGCGGCGCATCGATACTGAAATATCAGCCATTGTTATTTGTGACCTAAAGCTCAAATCGATGTCTAATATAGTCCTCGTGCAAAAAAATTAACAAACAAACACACACACACACACACACAAATACTGTCCCTCGAAGAGCAGCAGGTAGGAGAGAGAGAGAGAGAGAACTAAAGACCATTACTGATATCTCCACCCCAGTCTACCACCCCCAG
>JACRUU010000007.1:6481097-6483597 GCA_030449085.1 Kryptopterus vitreolus
AATGAGAAATGTTATGGCGCCCTTCTGTTAATCTGTTGACTGCCTTTTTATACACGCTGAGATTTCTGGCAATTGGATTCGATGCTGAAGTGCGTTTTATCGCATACTGCGCTATGCAAATATGAAGATCCAACCATCCATCCATTCATCCATCAATGAATCCATCCATCCATCCAACGAACGATCCATTCATCCATCAATGGATTGATCCATGCATTCGTCCATAGATCGATACATGCATTCATCCGTCCATCGATAGACCGATTCATCCATCAAATAATCCATCCATCAAATAACCCATCCATCCATGCATCAATCTGTCTATCCATCGAAGGATCCATCCATCCATCCATGACTCAATCCATTCATCCATCGAAGGATCCATCCATCCATGGCTCAATCTGTCTATCCATCAAAGGATCCATCCATCCATCTATGAATCAATCTATCCATCCATCGAAGGATCCATCCATCGATGGCTCAATCTGTCTATCCATCAAAGGATCCATCCATCCATCTATGAATCAATCTATCCATCCATCGAAGGATCCATCCATCCATGGCTCAATCTGTCTATCCATCAAAGGATCCATCCATCCATCTATGAATCAATCAATTAATTCATAGAAGGATTCATCCATCCATCCATCCATGGATCGAGACGTCATCCATCCATCCATCTTTCTAAGCAGCGACGTGATGACATTAATGCACCCAAGTACTGAAATACGCCGAGAGATGACTCTGCACTCTGGTCTTAATGCATTCCCCGAAGTGAACGCACGCACACAAGTATCCTAACCACAGGCAGGTTTTAATACGTCGAGTCTGGGTGTACACGGTATATCACTAATGTAGGTGTATTACAGCATGACCTACTCAGATATCGAGTTAGAGGATTGTCCTGTAACGGAACCGTCAGCTGGAACACACATCCGGTGGAGTGCAGAAAGATTCCTGACCAGGAGGTAAATTATACATGAGCAGTAAAGAAAGTGCTGAATCGACGTTATCCCGGACGCCAAACGCTGACGTTTCACCACCAGGGGATTCGGGTTACACACCATCACAGAATGAGATAAATAAATAAATAAATAGATAGATAAATAAATAAATAACTAAATAAAAAGATGCGGGGGTTGTTGAGACGGGGGTTGTTGAACCCTCATCATCACCGTGAGCCACATCAGCATTACGGTTTTCCTGGAAGGACCAGCTGTAACTATAAGACAGTAAATAGTGTTTGATGAGCGACGTCGCCCCATAACAGAATACACACAGTGCTTTTTCTCCACATTGGCTTTCCTCATCTCTGGAAGTGACTTCCATCTGCATCCATTTTCAGCTTCCTGGACATTTCGTTCATTCATTCATCTTCTACCGCTATTTCCTATATCGGGTCACGGGGAGTCTGTGTCTATCTCAGGTGTCTATGGGCATTAAGGCAGGATACACCCTGGATGGAATGCTAACCCATCACACAGGACACACACACACACACACACACACACATTCATACACTAGGTACAATTTTTCCAAGGTGCCAATCAACCTACTGTGCATGTTTTTGGACCAGGGAGGAAACCGGAGAACCTGGAGAAAAACCCCCTGAGGCACGGGGAGAACATGCACAAACACCACACACACATGGCCGAGACGGGAATCGAACCCGGACCCTGGCGGTGTGAGGCGAACGTGCTAACCACTAAACCACCGTGTCCCCTTCCTGGACATTTCGGGATAGAAATTTCTCGATTGTTGGAAAAATCGCCGTTGTGGGATACGCTGCACTCTAGTGGCGGGATGCCGTCACTTCGCAGGTAACAATCGCATGCATACATAGTGGGAGATGTAGTTTATTGTTAATGCACGCTTTAAAGCAGCATAGCGTTATTTTAAGACAATCATACACCTTTTAAACTCTTAAATGACGTGACGGGCCTCGAGTTTGACACGTGGTCTATTCCATTATTTGCAGTTCAGTGGAATAATTAGTATAAAAATGATGACGGCGATGTGGGACGATGACTAGCCAAAGGAAAACCCACATGATATAAATGTTATAAATACATTTGCAGTTATAGATAAAGTAAACAAGCCATTTTAATGTGTATGTCTAGACCAAATATTTGCCAACAAGCAGTTTCTGATGGTGCAGATGGGAATATTATTATTATAGACACTTTTTAATGGTTTACTTTAGTTATTTTTTTAATAATGATCACATGTAGAGTTTTAATATACAACTCGGGAATTTACCGATACTTTACTTACGAATATGATCATTTATTTCCCGATTTCTATACAGAGTAAACTAGACATCGGATATTTCCTGAAGAAAATGTGAGTGATATTTGCCGATGCAAACCGCAGCTCCGGGCGCGACTGCTTAGAGCCTGGTGCGTTTAATATTTAGTGTTGACATCGAAATGATAGCTAGATCGGAGAGACGAGTGTTTAGACACCAAAAACCATTTTGGGCTTTTTTTTCCGGAGGGGG
>JACRUU010000007.1:6488597-6528597 GCA_030449085.1 Kryptopterus vitreolus
TGGACTCAAAGCCCACACCTTTTTTTTTTTTTACAGAAATTTCATGGCCTATGTTGGAATTTTGAAATAAGAACCTTGAAATAATATTCAAATAAATATGATTTTAATGGATTTATTTAATCATACCATACGGTCTTATAATGAAAAATGTTTCAATGTTTGTAATGAACGTTTCATTATTAAAAATGACTCAGAAACCGCTAAAAACATATCAAATCAACAACTCGTACTTTAAATTAAACTGTAGGGTTTTATTATTATTATTATTATTATTATTATTATTATTATTATTATTATTATTATTATTATTAGTAAAAACGTCCTCTGACGAACAAAAACCTTTTAAATAGAACTTCTTTCTTCCTCCATGTGAACCCACAAATGCTGACCGTATCGTTTAAATAGATCGCTTCCTTGTAGAGCCGGTATTCTGTGTAGTTTTGCTCTGGCCGTGACACACACACACACACACACACACACACACACACACACACACACACACACACACGTCAAGACGCTAAAAAAATTAACATAATGTATGCAAATATCGGGTTTGTGAAAGGTCACGCCGGACCCGAGCGCCTCGCTGTGCGATTTTACTGCTCCGTACGCCGGTCTGATCCCGCCTGTTAATCGCGCTACGAGAAAACAGGAGGAGAAACAGCAATGCGGTAATGGATGATGTCCAATCCCGGTCTCTCCCTCGTTCCCTCCCTCTTTCTCCATCTCCTTCATCCTCATGCACATCACACACTTCCCGTCAAAGACTCGAAACAAATAAAAAAACAAGGAACTAGGATGCAAATCCCCCGGCGGTCTCATCACGCCTTCTCGTCCTCACCTTCTCGTCCTCGGCGTCGGACAGGGAATGCTGGGAAACGTGGTCCTCCTGCGCTGTTTTGGAATGCAGAGGGGAGGGCTCGTCGTCCTCTACCTCCTCCAGGACGACGATACACACGCGGCTCATTCGCTCCGACCTCATAGGTGCTTAAAAAAAAAAAAAAAAAAAAAAAAAAAAAAAAGAAAAGAAAGCGACACACCCCACCACCACCACCACCACCTTCACATCCACCCACACCACCACCACCACCACCACCACCTCCAGCGTCCTCCAACACCCCCCGCCAGGTCACTCCAGCATGCGGAAGGAGCGATCCGGTATACGCCTGCGTTTCTGGAGAAACCGTGACCGTCCTGTCGTCATCTCTGGCTGACAGGCATGCCGTGCGCCGAGCAGGGATTCCTCGACGCTAAAGCAGCGATGCGGTCTGCCTGGAGGGCATGGCGCGGATCCGCGGGTCGTAAAAAGCCTCGTGTTTAGATCGGCGCGGAGAGGCGGCACTCGAGGGGGGGCTCGACGCTGCTGATTAGCAGGAACAAAGCTGAGCTGCGGGATCTCTCCGTCTTTCTGCCTCCCTCCCTCCCTCTCTCTCTCTCTCTCTCTCGCTCCCTCTCTCCATTCATGCCGCATGGCAGCCTGCTGAAACAAGCGTTTTTTTTTCTTCCCCCCCCCCCCTCTCTCTCCCTAGCTCCAGCCCACACTGCGACTCGAATCCTCCGGCACACCAAATGAAAGAGAGAATATAAACTAAAATTAAATTAAAAGCGCTGAACCACAAAAAAGGTGGGGATGGAGTGGAATTAAAAAGGAGGAGAAGAATGAAAAGAGAGAGGGATAGAGAGAGAGAGGGGGGGGAACCCTCTGCACCTCAGGTTATTTTGTTAATGAATGGCAGGAGAGTGTCGCCCCAGGAGGAGACACACGAGGACATCGGGGGTGAAACGTGAGACGGGAACGCGAGACGAGAAAGAGAGAGGGAGCGAGGGATGGTGGGAGAGGGGGATTACCGAGGGAATACAAAGCAACTACACGACTTAAATCTGTTCACTTCAAACGAGGAGGTTACGCAGGTTACGTTTTCCAAATAAACGTTCGGGTCGCAACACGAATCCAGACGAGTTCGCTCTAGGGCCGGGGCGATATATCGAAGATCAGCGATAGTATCGCGATCATTTTGATGACGATGCAAAATGTGAAAAACAGCGTGAATATTTTTCACAATATTGCCTAATTTCCCAAATGAACACACCGAATGTCCGATATTACGTTCCCCTACGTATTAAAGCGCAACGAAAATGAAGACTAAACGTCGCCGTCAACGAACCTTCGAACGCCATGAGAAAGCAAATAATGGCCGTGTGACGATGACTATAATTAAACGTATAATGCGATATTGTTGACGAATAAAAACAAGACTAAATGGTTTGCAAAATAAAAAACGACGCGAAAATGTCTCTTCATTTTCGTGGACCAAAAACGAGACGTAACAAAATATAACGTCTTGTTTAGTCATTATTTAGAAATGACAACAAACAAAATCATTACATTTTTTTCTGCCATTGTCATGCGTTTTTTTTTTTTTGTTTGGTTGGTCAAATAAATATTGACCAATAAATAAATAAATAAATAAATAAATAAAGCGATCGAATCGGATGTCTTCCGGTCTGGAACAGAAGTTTTCTCGAGACTATAAATAAAAATAATATAAATAATATTATAACCTTTTTGGAAAGTTGGTTTGGCTAAAGTACAATTTCGGTTTCATCGATATTAATAATTATTTATACAATAACAAAGAGATTTAATGGCGTTGACACGTCACGTGATCCGCACAATCACTTCAGCATCGCACAACAAAGTCGCATTGTCACATTGTCACGTATTACCACATATTTAACTGTACATCATCGCTGCGCTGCTATTACAATACACATGTTTGTATATCTGTATAACTTATTTTTAACTCCTCGTCGACTCTAAACAAGGACTGTAAATATAGTACAAGAACTCTGACACTGTTATATATTTATGTTATATTTTATATTTAGTTCCGACTTTGTACAGACTTACGCTGCTCTCTTAATCTATTACCTGTCCTGTTCTGTTTCGGTCATTGTGTATTGCTGCTGGCTACCCACAATTTCCCTTGGGGTCAAGAAAGTAAGTAAGAAAGAAAGCAAGCAAGGAAAGAAAGGAAAGAATGAAAAAAAAAATGAAAGATAGAAAGAAAGAAAATGAAAGAAAATAAGAAAGCAAGCAAGAAAGCAAGAAAACATCCATCCATCACTATATTGACCATGTTAAATAGAATTGCATTACTATAAAGACACTAAAATCCCTTGGGATCAAGATAGAAAGTAAGAAAGAAAGAAAGAAGCAAGAAAAAGAAAAAGAAAGAAAGAAAGAAAGAAAAAAACAAGAAGCAAGAAAGCAAGAAAGAAAACAAGAAGCAAGCAAGAAAGAAAGCAAGCAAGGAAGCAAGAAATAATCCATCCATCCATCCATCCATCCATCACTATATTGACCATGTTAAATACAATTGCGTTACTATAAAGACACTAAAATCCCTTGGGATCAAGATAGAAAGTAAGAAAGAAAGCAAGCAAGGAAAGAAAGGAAAGAAAGGAAAGAAAGAAAGCAAGAAAACAACAGCAAAAACACGCAAGTAAACAAAAAAAACAAGAAAGCAAGCAAGGAAAGAAAGAAAACAAGCAAGCAAGAAAGAATCCATCCATCCATCCAATATTGACCATGTCAAATAGAATTGCATTACTATAAAGACACTAAAATCCCTTGGGATCAAGATAGAAAGTAAGAAAGAAAGAAAGCAAACAAGGAAAGAAAGGAAAGCAAGAAAGAAAACGAAAGAAAACAAGAAGCAAGCAAGAACGAAAGCAAGAAAGCAAGGAAGCAGAAAGAATCCATCCATCCATCCATCCATCACTATATTGACCATGTTAAATACAATTGCGTTACTATAAAGACACTAAAATCCCTTGGGATCAAGATAGAAAGTAAGAAAGAAAGCAAGAAAGAAAACGAAAGAAAACAAGAAAGAAAGCAAGTAAAAAAGAATCCATCCATCCACCCTATATTGACCAGGTTAAATAGAATTGCATGACTAAAAATACACTATAATTTTTATAGACTAAACGTGATCAGTTTTCAGAGACAGAAACTACATGAAAATAGTCGCGGATATTTCGGACAAAAATAAGACATTTACATTTACAGTATTTAACAGACGCCATTATCCAGAGCGACGTAGAAAAAGTGCTTTAAGTCTCCTTCTAAGAATAATAAATGCTGAAACAAACAAACGATTACAAACAAACGTAAACACATTTGAGGATTTGACGTTGGTGATATACCATTGTGAAAAAGTAGAAGTGTTCGGTGAAGCGTTTCTGGAAGCGATGTGTTTTCAGTCGTCGCGTGACGATAACCAGTGATTCTGATCTTCGCACGTCTGAGGGAAGACTTTCAGTTGTCTGAAACTCGTCTAGACGAAAAAGCGTATGGATGTGAGTAAAACGAATAAAATCTACAATGACAGAGTCACACAAAGACTACGCTGAAATAAAAAAAAAGCTGCCAAAAACAACACTACCGAGCAGGAGGTGGAGGAGGGTCTCTGTTTAAACACATGGGGGGGGAAAAATAGTGCAACATGGAGACGACAAACGACACATGTGTGGAAAGAGAGACGCTAGGGGGTGAGGAAATAGAGACGCTAGGGGGTGAGGAACTAGTCTCCAAAAGAAAAATCATGTTTTTTTTTATCATTTAAAGCAGGGGGGGGGGGCAAACTTTTTGGCTCGGGGGCCACAATGACTTGTCAATGACAGATGGGGCCGAGCCAGCACCAGATGCATACAACCATCCACTTAGCCGTCCATTCATATACTTAGATCCACCCATTCATTCATTCATCCACTTGCATCCACTCATTCATTCATCCACTTACATCCACCCATTCATTCATCCACTTACATCCACCCATTCATCCATCCACTTACATCCACTGATTCACCCATTCATCCATCTACTTACATCCACCCATTCATTCCATTCATCCACTTACATCCACTTCATCATCATTCATCCACTTACATCCACTCCTTCATTCATCCATCCACATTCATCATCCACTTACATTCACCCATTCATCCATTCATCCATCATACTTACATCCACCCATTCATTCATCTACTTACATTCGCCCATTCATTCATTCATTCATCCACTTACATCCACTCATTCATTCATCCCTTACATCCACTTCCACCCATCCACTTACATTCACCCATTCATCCATCCACTTAGATTCACCCATTCATTCATCCATCATCCACCCATCCATCCATCATTCCACTTACCATCCACCCACCCATTCATCCATCACTTACATTCACCCATTCATCCATCCACTTAGATTCACCCATTCATTCATTCATTCATCCACTTACATCCACCCATTCATTCATCCACTTAAATCCACCCATTCATCCATCTACTTAGATCCACTCATTCATTCATTCATCCACTTGCATCCACCCATTCATTCATCCACTTACATCCACCCATTGCATCCACCCATTCATTCATCCACTTAGCATCCACCCATTCATCCATCATTCATCCACTCCACTACAACCCCCCATTCATCCACTTACAATTCATTCATGCATCCACTTACATCCACCCATTCATTCATTCATTCATCCACTTACATCCACTCATTAATTCATCCACTTACATTCACCCATTCATCCATCCACTTACATCCACCCATCCATTCATTCATCCACTTACATCCACCCATTCATTCATCCATCTACTTACATCCACCCATTCATTCATCCACTTACATCGACCCCTTCATCCGTCTACTTACATCCACCCATTCATTCATCCACTTACATCGATCCCATCCACTTACATTCACCCCTCATCCATCCACTTAGACCCATTCATCCGTCTACTTACATCCACCCATTCATTCATCCACTTACAATCCACCCATTCATCCATCCACTTAGATCCATTCATTCATTCATCCATTGCCACCCATTCATTCATCCACTTACATCCACCCATTCATCCATCCACTTACATCTACCCATTCATCCATCTACTTACATCCACCCATTCATTCATTCATCCACTTACTTCCACCCATTCATTAAGTTCTTGATCTATCCACCTCTTTTTTCATCCACTCATATCCATTCATCCACTTATCCATCCATCAATCCAGTCACTTACAACCATCCACTTAGCCATCCATTCATCTACTTAGATCCACCCATTCATTTATCAATCCACATCCACCCATTATCAATCCACTTAGATTC
Organism: Kryptopterus vitreolus; assembly: GCA_030449085.1. NCBI lineage: Eukaryota > Metazoa > Chordata > Actinopteri > Siluriformes > Siluridae > Kryptopterus > Kryptopterus vitreolus. The sequence continues at coordinate 6,494,796 of JACRUU010000007.1, forward strand.
GCATATTCATTCATCCACTTACATCCACCCATTCATTAAGTTCTTGATCTATCCACCCGAGTCTGGAATCGAACCCGGACCCTTAAGGTGTGAGTCGAACGTGCTAACCACTAAGTCACCGTGCCACTCCCTAACATCGGAACACAACTGGCCAAAATGAAAGTGAAACCGCAAATACGGTCAGTATGTGAAGCAAGCAAGCTCGCAAGCATATTACTGTAGTCAAACATAACAGCATGACTACAGTAATATTCTATTTAAACGTCATTTAAAATCCGACCCGTTCCCAAACCACAGAGGAAAACACTACGACCTTTCTCTGGCACAAGGTCATCCTGACATCAGTCTCCATGATGTGATGGATATCCTCCATGATATTTCCTTCATGAGGTCGTATGTGGTCATGACTGCAGTGGAATGAATGATGGAAAAAAAAAAAAAAAACGGAATCAATCGTCCAGACCGAGTGAGTGTGTGTGTGTGTGTGTGTGTGTGTGTGTGTGTGTGTGTGTGTGTGTGTGTGTGTACTGTAAAAAGAATATTTAGAAGCAAACAGACAGGGCTTTGTTTCATAAGAAAAGACAGATCAGTAAAAGAAAAAGAAAAGACTGGTTAGTACACTGGTACGTACACACACACACACACACACACACACACACACACACACACACACACACACCACACACACACACACACACACACACACAGGATGTTCAGGCTCCACAGTGTCTCTGCTGAATCATTCTCAGCTCAACAGCTCATCTAGAAAGTGAAAAGCTGCGCAGATCACCTCCTCCTCCATCGTCCTCCTCCATCTCCATCCACCTCCTCCACCCTCCTCCACCTCCTACTCCTCCATCCTCCTCCGCTCCTGCATCAACACCTGAATCCTGACGAGCTCAGCAGGACTTCTGACTGATTTCATGGAGTAGACCGACCTGACCTGGGATGAACCTCACAACATAAACATAGATGCACCCATTCATCCACTTGCATCCACCATTTCATTCATCCTTTCATTTATCCACCCCTCCAGTCATCAATCCAGTCACTTACGACCATCCACTTGGCCGTCCATTCATCTACTTAGATTCGCCCATTCATTCATCCACTTACATCCACCCATTCATCCATCCACTTAGATTCAACCATTCATTCATCCACTTACCCACCACTTCATTCATTCATACACTTACATCCACCCATTCATTCATCCCTTCATCCCTCCATCCACTTACAACCATACTTAGATCCACCCATTTATTCATTCATCCACTTACATCCACCCATTCATTCAGTCCTTGATCTATCCACCCACATCCATTCATCCACTTATCCATCCATCAACCCAGTCACTTACAACCATCCACTTAGCCGTCCATAGCCATCCATTCGTCCACTCAGATCCCCCATTTAATTCATCCACCCACTCATTCATCCATCCACTTAGATCCATGTATCCTCTTAGAATCCTCTTAGATTCACCCATTCATCCCTTCTTTCACTCACATCCATCCATCACTGCATCGATCCATCTATCCAGCCACTTACAACCCTCTACTTATCCATCCACTTAGATCCACCCATACAGTCACTTACATCCATCCATCCATCCATCCATCCACTTGGAACCATCTATTTCTCAATCCATTAGGTAAAGACCATCAATCCTTCCATTCACCCAGACACTTACAGTCCATCCATGCAGTAACAGATGGGTCTATCCATTCATCCATCCACAGATCCATCCATCCATCCAGTCATGTATCCATGTTATGAATGGAGTGCAGGTTTCTCTCATGGAACATCTGCACTATAACAGAGGGGTGTGTTTACTATCTGCATTTACATATCAGCTGGTGTAGCGATGTCTGGATTGTCCAGTGTAGCGTCGTACGTATTAAAGTCCATAGTGAAGAAACAAAGCATGGACATAAAGCGAGCAGCCGAGAGGATCACGGAGGAGAAAATATAAACACCTCTATCATTCTTCATCACCATTTTCATCAACATCACCAAAATACACCAAAACTCAAACAGCGCACCACCGCCAACTAGTGTTTGGGAATAGTCACTGCAGAGATACGCAGAAGTATAAACGCTCAGGCTACGTTCACACACTATTACTATTTAGTGACGTGTGCAAAAGCATCACTATTATAATCTCTCTCTTGCTTCGGTTTTTGTCCGATCGTCACAAATCATACCTCATATCGTGCGGTCCGATGGTGTGAGGCGTGCTATTAATTTTACAAGGAATCGCCCCTCGCAATTCCGAACCCGGGGCCAAAAAGCAGGAATTTTTTCCAATAGAAAATTAATTAGGCGGAAATTTCAGTGCCTCACAGTTCGGCCTGTGAGCGTCCGACATGCACATATGGTAAATCCACTTGAAGGGGGTCCGGAGTGGATCACGATCATATACCTCCCGAACCCCACACACGTTCGGAATTTTGGGAAATCCACGACATTCCAGCCCCATAGAGTATGAATGGGGAAATTTGACGCTCCGCTGTTCAGCCAGTGTTCGGCCGACATGCACATTTGACATATACACTCTTAGGTGAGATAGGTCACAAACATACGACTGCCGCATGGCGTCACGTGGCCACAAACGTGAAATGGGTAAACTCGGACCAAGGTCATGTGACATGTCTAACCGCTCGTCGCATCGACGGGAGTCGGACGCTGGATAATTTGATGACGTCACGTGCGTTTTTGGTGTCTACAAACTTTCTGAACCAGCTAGCATTTCTAAGTCAATTAAATATCAAACGGACCAGGCTGTAACCCGGAGTCGCACCCGGAGCTGCGGTTTGCATCGGCAAATATCACTCACATTTTCTTCAGGAAATGTCCCATGTCTAGTTCTAAATAGTCATTGATAGAATATTTGAGATGGGCACGGGTGGCTTAGTGGTTAGCACATTCGCCTCACACCACCAGGGTCCGGGTTCGATTCCCGTCTCGGCCATGTGTGTGTGTGTGAGTTTGTTTGCATGTTCTCCCCGTGCCTCAGGGGGTTTTTCTCTCCGGGTTCTCCGGTTTCCTCCCGGTCCAAAAACATGCACGGTAGGTTGATTGGCACTTTGGAAAAATTGTCCCTAGTGTAGAATGAATGTGTGTGTGTGTGTGTGTGTGTGATGGGTTGGCATTCCATCCAGGGTGTATCCTGCCTTAATACCCATAGACGCCTGAGATAGACACAGACTCCCCGTGACCCGAGGGAAGATCGGATAAAGCGCTAGAAAATGAATGAATGAATGATGAACTTTAATTTATTGTCGTTTGTTTTTTTTCGTACTTAATAAATGTTTCTTGAACAAAATGTGAGAGAATCGAGATCTCAAAGAGAAAAATCTTTATCACGGATCGTAACGCTCTACAAACATCTCCAGCTCCAAGAGCGGAGGAAAATAAGGCTTACAGACGGATGAGAAAATCAGGAACGTGTGGGAGAAAAGGAAAAATAAAAAGCAGGTTTATTTATTAGACGTTTACAGACTTCTCTTTAGTAGATGACGGTTCCATGCGTATGAAGATAACTGCTTACATATGAGTTAAGGAGAACGCCAGGAGGAACATTCTCCACTCAACGTGAGCGTTCCCATAAACACATCTGCAGGAGGAAGAGGAGGAGGAGGAGGAGGAGGAGGAGGTCTGGATCTCTGCATGTGAGCAGATACAAAGAGAGAGAGAGAGAACGAGTCACATGGACAAATCCCCACTGCTCCTGCAAGACTCCAAAACATCTCAGTGTGTAAAATCGGCACAGGAACCCAAACTGTCACTTTATCACCAGGACACTTCTCCATTACACTTTCATCTCACCATCCATCCATCCTTCCTTCTACTTATACACATCCGTCCATATCCATTCTTCTACTTATACCCATCCATCCATATCCATCCATCCATCCATCCATCCATTCCATCCATCTACTTATACCCATCCATCCATATCCATCCATCCATCCATATCCATTCATCTACTTATCCATCCATATACCCCATTCCATACATCGTCCATCCATATCCATCCATCCATCCATTATATCCCATCCGTCCATATCCATCCATCCATCTACTTATACCCATCCGTCCATATCCATCCATCCATCTACTTATACCCATCCATCCATATCCATCCATCTACTTATACCATCCGTCCATATCCATTCCATCTACTTATACCATCCCTCCATATCCATCCATCTACTTATACCATCCGTCCATATCCATTCTACTTATACCATCCGCTACTTATGCCCATCCATCCTTCTACTTCTACTTATCCATATCCGTCCATATCCATCCTTCTACTTATACCCATCCGTCCACTTCCATCCATCCTTCTACTTATACCCATTCATCCATGTCCATCCTTCTACTTATACCCATCCGTCCATCCATCCATCTTCTACCCATTATACCCATTCCATCCATGTCCATCCATCGTTCTACTTATACCCATCCATGTCCATCCATCCTACTTATACCGATCCATCCATCCATGTCCATCCATCCTACTTATACCCATTAATCTATCCATATCCATCCTTCTACTTATACCCATCCATATCCATTCATCCTTTTACTATATCTTATCCATATACCCATCCATATCCATTCATCCTTCTACTTATACCCATCCATATCCATTCATCCTTCTACTTATACCCATCCATATCCATTCATCCTTCTGCTTATACCCATCCATGTCCATCCATCGCACACGGACTGAACAAGGACTGAACACGGACGAACGCGGACCGAACGCGGACCGAACACGGACTGAAAGCGGACAGAACGCGGACTGAACACGGACTGAAAGCGGACTGAAACCGGAACGCGAACACGGACTGAAAGCGAAAGCGGACTGAACACGGACCGAACGCGGACTGAAAGCGGACTGAAAGCGGACTGAAAGCGGACAGAACGCGGACTGAACACGGACGAACACGACTGAAAGCGGACTGAACACGGACTGAAAGCGCGACTGAACAGCGGACTGAAAGCGGACTGAAAGCGGACTGAAAGCGGACAGAACGCGGACTGAACACGGACTGAAAGCGGACAGAACGCGGACTGAACACGGACTGAAAGCGGACAGAACGCGACACGACTGAACACGGACTGAAAGCGGACAGAACGCGGACCGAACACGGACTGAAAGCGGACAGAACGCGGACTGAACACGGACTGAACGGACGGACCGAACACGGACCAAAAGCGGACTGAACACGGACTGAACGGACGGCGGACTGAAAGCGGACTGAAAGCGGACTGAAAGACGAAAGCGGACGACCGAACACGGACTGAAACGGACTGAAAGCGGACTGAAAGCGGACTGAACACGGACTGAAAGCGGACTGAAAGCACGGACTGAACAAGCGGACCGAACACGGACGGAACACGGACAGAACACGGACTGAACACGGACGCGTCTACCAAGTTTCACAAAGATCTCTCGTTCATTTCATGAGTTACAACCATTTCCATTAAAGTGACCGCGCGTATTTTAATGTTTTGACAAGTGATTTGAAAGATCAATGATTATTTGTATAACGATTAATAATTTTTATTTGTATAACTGATTAATAATTTTTATTTGTATAATTATTAATAATTTTTATTTGTATAATTATTAATAATTTTTATTTGTATAATTATTAATAATTTTTATTTGTATAATTATTAATAATTTTTATTTGTATAATGATTAATAATTTTTATTTGTATAATGATTAATAATTTTTATTTGTATAATGATTAATAATTTTTATTTGTATAATGATTAATAATTTTTATTTGTATAATGATTAATAATTTTTATTTGTATAATGATTAATAATTTTTATTTGTATAATTATTAATAATTTTTATTTGTATAATTATTAATAATTGTTTATTTGTATAAGTATTAATAATTTTTATTTGTATAATTTACATTTACATTTACATTTGCGGCATTTTTTCTTTGTCTCCTGCTAGCAGACGCCCTTATCCAGAGCGACTTACAACTGAGCAATTGAGGGTTAAGGGCCTTGCTCAAGGGCCCACTAGTGGCAGCTTTGTGGTGGTGGGGTTTGAACCCATGATCTTCCGGTCCAGAGTCCAACACCTTAACCACTGGGCTACCACCTCCCTACTCCCTACTCCCTATAATTATTAATAATCGCTGCTTTCAGAACATTTTAACACAATTCTCCAAAAACAACAACACTGTGTTTATCCCATAAATTCCCACGGAAACTTTCCATACAGGTTCCTGAACAAGTCCCTTTCCCTCCCTTTGTCCTCCGGCGCCATCTAGAGGAAAAGTAGCGTACTGCATCAGTGGAAGAAGTTTTCTCCTCTCACTTCAGAGGGAACCGAGGGAATGATGCTACACCTACATCCACATCTACACCTACAACCACTTACCCCCAAATCTACACCTACAACCCACTTACCCCCGACCCACTTACCCCTACACCTACACCCGCTTACCCCCGACACCTACACCCACACCCACTTACCCCCGACATCTACAGCCTACACCCACTTACCCCCAAATCTACACCTACAACCACTTACCCCCGACACCTACACCTACAACCACTTACCCCCGAGATCTACACCTACACCCACTTACCCCCGACATCTACACCTACACCCACTTACCCCCGACACCACACTACACCTACACCCACTTACCCCCGACATCTACACCTACAACCACTTACCCCCGACATCTACACCTACAACCACTTACCCGAGATCGACACCTACACCCACTTACCCCTGACACCTACACCCGCTTACCCCCGACACCTACACCCACACCCACTTACCCCCGACATCTACAGCTACACCCACTTACCCCCAAATCTACACCTACAACCACTTACCCCCGACATCTACACCTACAACCACTTACCCCCGAAATCTACACCTACAACCACTTACCCCCGACATCTACACCTACATCCACTTACCCCCGACACCTACACCCACTTACCCCCGACATCTACACCTACATCCACTTACCCCCAAATCTACACCTACAACCACTTACCCGAGATCGACACCTACACCCACTTACCCCTGACACCTACACCCGCTTACCCCCGACACCTACACCCACACCCACTTACCCCCGACATCTACACCTACAACCACTTACCCCCAAATCTACACCTACAACCACTTACCCCCAAATCTACACCTACAACCACTTACCCCCAAATCTACACCTACAACCACTTACCCCCAAATCTACACCTACAACCACTTACCCCCGAAATCTACACCTACAACCACTTACCCCCGACATCTACACCTACAACCACTTACCCCCAAATCTACACCTACAACCACTTACCCCCAAATCTACACCTACAACCACTTACCCCCTACACCTACAACCACTTACCCCCGAGATCTACACCTACACCCACTTACCCCCGACATCTACACCTACATCCACTTACCCCCAAATCTACACCCACTTACCCCCGACACCTACACCTACACCCACTTACCCCCGACACCTACACCCACTTACCCCCGACATCTACACCTACAACCACTTACCCCCAAATCTACACCTACAACCACTTACCCCCGACATCTACACCTACATCCACATACCCCCATAAATCTACACCTACAACCACTTACCCCCGACATCTACACCTACATCCACATACCCCCAAATCTACCCTACCCCACTTACCCCCGACACCTACACCTACACCCACTTACCCCCGACACCTACACCTACACCCAACCACTTACCCCCGACACCTACACCTACAACCACTTACCCCCGACACCTACACCTACAACCACTTACCCCCGAGATCTACACCTACACCCTTACCCCCAAATTACCCCCGACACCTACACCTACCCCCAAACCCACTTACCCCCGACACCTACACCTACCCCCGACCCACACCTTACCCCCGACACCAACACCTACACCCACTTACCCCCGACACCACTTACCCCCGACACCTACACCCACTTACCCCCGACATCTACATCCACTTACCCCCAACACCAACACCCACTTACCGACACCTACACCCACTTACCCCCGACACCAACACCTGCACCCACTTACCCCGACATCTACAGCTACACCCACTTACCCCCGACATCTACACCTACAACCCACTTACCCCCGACATCTACACCTACAACCACTTACCCCTTACCCCCGACATCTACACCTACACCCACTCAAATCTACCCCCTTACCCCCGACATCTATACCTACACCCACTTCCATGGCAACAATGTACCTATATAGAGCTGAGGAAGTAGCGTGTGTGAGTGTAAAATGCTGTGTGAGGAAAGGTTCAGTCAAGATGAAAAACACAAAGTTCTTTGGTTCTTCGTAGTTTCTAAGGAGCATGAAATCCATGCTTTGGCCTTCTGAAGAAAGAGAATAAAACATCAAAACAATGTGTGTGTGTGTGTGCGTGTGTGTATGTGTGTGTATGTATGTGTGTGTTGAAGCAGTATCCAGTTGTCCTCGCATTGTCACACGGCTGAGTCTCAGCCTCATTTTTATTTTTGCATCATGACGAGGACAACATCATACATACACACACACACACACACACACACACACACACACACACACACACACATATATATATATATATATGAGGAGGACGTGGGGGGGACAGAAGGACGAGAGAGGGACAAGAGGACGACTGGGGCAGGGGGCAAAAGCATGTTTGCCAAGTTGCTCAAGTTTCTGACACTTGGACTAGCGATCATTTCAGAGAGGACACCGAGACAGAAATAGCAACGGCGGACAAAAAGTCACGTCGAGTTTGTGAAACCGATCAGTGTGTGTTTTTTTTTTTCAAATCGTCCATCAGAGTTGTGTAGAGAAACAGACGAGCGTTTGTGTGTTGTGTAGAGAAACAGAAGAGCGTTTGTGTGTTGTGTAGAGAAACAGAAGAGCGTTTGTGTGTTGTGTAGAGAAACAGACGAGCGTTTGTGTGTGGTGTAGAGAAATAAGAGGCATTTTATGTGTGTTGTGTAGAGAAACAGAAGAGCGTTTGTGTGTTGTGTAGAGAAATAGAGGAGTGTTTGTCTGTGTGTTGTGTAGAGAAATAGAGGAGTGTTTGTCGTGTTGTGTAGAGATTAGAGAGAGAAATGTTTGTGCGTTAGATGTGTCTGTGTTGTGTAGAGAAATAGAGGAGTGTTTGTCTGTGTTGTGTAGAGAAATAGAGGCGTGTTTGTGTGTGTTGTGTAGAGAAATAGAGGAGTGTTTGTGTTGTGTAGAGAAATAGATGTGTGTTTGTGTTGTGTAATAAATAGATGTGTGTTTGTGTTGTGTAGAGAAATAGTGTTTGTGTTGTGTAGAGAAATAGAAGAGTGTTTGTGTGTGTTGTGTAGAGAAATAGAGAGTGTGTGTGTATGTGTTGTGTAGAGAAATAGAGGCGTGTTTGTGTTGTGTAGAGAAATAGAGGAGTAGTGTTTGTCTGTGCTGTGTAGAGAGTGTTTGTGTTGTGTAATAGAGGCGTGTTTGTCTGTGTTGTGTAGAGAAATAGAGTGTATGTGTGTGTTGTGTAGAGAAATAGAGGTTTTGTGTTGTGGTTAGAATAGAGACGTGTTTGTGTTGTGTAGAGAATAGAGAGTGTCCCGTAGAGAAATAGAGGTTGAGTGTTGTGTGTGTGTGTAGAGTGAGGAGTGTTGTGTAGAGAAATAGAGGAGTGTGTTGTGTAGAGAAATCGTAGAGAAAAGAGACGTTTTGTGTAGAGAAATAGAGAAATAGAGAAATAGTGTTTTGTGTTGTGTAGAGAAATAGAGGTGTGTTTGTGTTGTGTAGAGAAATAGAGGAGTGTTTGTGTTGTGTGTTGTGTAGATAAATAGATGTGTGTTTGTGTTGTGTAGATAAATAGAGGTGTGTTTGTGTTGTGTAGATAAATAGATGTGTGTTTGTGTTGTGTAGAGAAATAGAGGTGTTTGTGTTTGTTGTGTAGAGAAATGTATTGTCGGTGTTGTGTAGAGAAATAGAGGCGTGTTTGTCTGTGTTGTGTAGAGAAATAGAGGAGTGTTTGTGTTGTGTGTTTGTGTAGTGTTTGTCTGTGTTGTGTAGAGAAATAGAGGAGTGTTTGTGTGTGTTAGTGTAGTTTGTGTGTGTTGTGTAGAGAAATAGAGGAGTGTATGTCGTGTGTTGTGTAGAGAAATAGAGGAGTGTTTGTCTGTGTTGTGTAGAGAAATAGAGGCGTGTTTGTCTGTGTTGTGTAGAGATATAGAGGAGTGTTTGTCTGTGTTGTGTAGAGATATAGAGGAGTGTTTGTCGGCGTTGTGTAGAGAAATGTTTGTCAGAGAAAGAGGTGTGTTTGTGTTGTGTAGATAAATAGATGTGTCGTGTTTGTGTTAGTGTAGATAAATAGAGGAGGTGTGTTTGTGTTGTGTAGATAAATAGAAGCGTGTTTGTGTTGTGTAGAGAAATAGAGGCGTGTTTGTGTTGTGTAGAGAAATAGAGGCGTGTTTGTGTTGTGTTGTGTAGAGAAATAGAGGCGTGTTTGTCTGTGTAGAGAAATGTGTTTGTGTTGTGTAGAGAAATAGAGGTTTGTCGTGTGTTTGTGTGTAGAGAAATAGAGGCGTGTTTGTCGGCGTTGTGTGTTGTGTAGAGAAATAGGCGTGTTTGTTTGTGTAGAGAAATAGAGTGCGTGTTTGTGTGTGTGATGTGTATTTGTGTGTGTTGTGTAGAGAAATAGAGGAGTGTTTGTGTTGTGTAGAGAAATAGAGGTGTTTGTTTGTGTTGTGTAGATAAATAGATGTGTGTTTGTGTTGTGTAGATAAATAGATGTGTGTTTGTGTTGTGTAGAGAAATAGAATAGAGGCGTGTTTGTCGGCGTTGTGTAGAGATAGAGGTGTAGAGGCGTGTTTGTCGAGGCGTTGTGTAGACGTTGTGTTGTGTAGAGATATAGAGGCGTGTTTGTGGCGTTGTGTAGAGAAATAGAGGCGTGTTTGTGTTGTGTAGAGAAATAGAGGCGTGTTTGTCTGTTGTGTAGAGAAATAGAGGCGTGTTTGTCGTTGTGTAGAGTGAGATAGAGTGTTTGTGTTGTGTAGAGAATAGAGGCGTGTTTGTGTTGTGTAGAGATATAGAGGCGTGTTTGTGGCGTTGTGTAGAGAAATAGAGGCGTGTTTGTGTTGTGTAGAGAAATAGAGTGTTTGTCTGCGTTGTGTAGAGAAATAGAGGCGTGTTTGTGTTGTGTAGAGAAATATAGAGGCGTGTTGTGTTGTGTAGAGATGTGTGTTGTGTAGAGAAATAGAGGAGGTGTGTTTGTCGTAGAGGCGTTGTGTAGAGAAATAGAGGCGTGTTTGTCGGTGTTGTGTAGAGATATAGAGGCGTGTTTGTCGTTATGTAGAGAAATAGAGGCATGCTTGTGTTGTGTAGAGAAATAAAGGAGTGTTTGTCTGCGTTGTGTAGAGAAATAGAGGCGTGCTTGTGTTGTGTAGAGAAATAGAGGAGTGTTTGTCTGTTGTGTAGAGAAATAGATGGCGTGTTTGTGTTGTGTAGAGAAATAGAGGCAAGTTTGTGTTGTGTAGAGAAATAGAGGAGTGTTTGTGTTGTGTAGAGAAATAGAGGCGTGTTTGTGTTGTTGTGTAGAGAAATAGAGGTGTTGTGTTGTGTAGATAAATTGTGTTTGTGTTGTGTAGAGAAATAGAGGCGTGTTTGTCGCCGTTGTGTAGAGAAATAGAGGCGTGTTTGTGTGTTGTGTTTGTCTGCGTTGTGTAGAGAAATAGAGGCGTGTTTGTCGGCGTTGTGTAGAGAAATAGAGGCGTGTTTGTCGTTGTGTAGTATGAGGCGTGTGTGTTGTGTAGAGAAATAGAGGCGTGTTTGTGTTGTGTAGAGAAATAGAGGCAAGTTTGTGTTGTGTAGAGAAATAGAGGAGTGTATTGTCGTGTTGTGTAGAGAAATAGAGGCGGCGTGTTAGAGAAATGTCGTTGTGTAGAGAAATAGAGGCGTGTTTGTGCCGTTGTGTAGAGAAATAGAGGAGTGTTTGTCGGCGTTGTGTAGAGAAATAGAGGCGTGTTTGTCGCCGTTGTGTAGAGAAATAGAGGCGTGTTTGTCGCCGTTGTGTAGAGAAATAGAGGCGTGTTTGTGTTGTGTAGATAAATAGATGTGTGTTTGTGTTGTGTAATAGAGGCGTGTTTGTCGGCGTTGTGTAGAGAAATAGAGCTGTGTTTGTCGGCGTAAATAAGGTGTGTAGAGAAATAGAGGCGTGTTTGTGTTGTGTAAATAGATGCGTGTTTGTGTTGTGTAGGTAAATAGATGCGTGTTTGTGTTGTGTAGTGATAAATAGATGCGTGTTTGTGTTGTGTAGGTAAATAGATGCGTGTTTGTGTTGTGTGTTTGTGTTTGTAGATAAATAGATGCGTGTGTTTGTGTTGTGTAGATAAATAGATGCGTGTGTTTGTGTTGTGTAGATAAATAGATGCGTGTGTTTGTGTTGTGTAGATAAATAGAAGTGTGTTTGCGTTGTGTAGAGAAATAGAGGCGTGTTTGTGTTGTGTAGATAAATAGATGCGTGTTTGTGTTGTGTAGATAAATAGATGTGTGTTTGTGTTGTGTAGATAAATAGATGCGTGTTTGTGTTGTGTAGAGAAATAGAGGCGTGTTTGTGTTGTGTAGATAAATAGATGTGTGTTTGTGTTGTGTAGAGAAATAGAGGCGTGTTTGTGTTGTGTAGAGAAATAAATAGATGTGTGTTTGTGTTGTGTAGAGAAATAGAAGCGTGTTTGTGTTGTGTAGAGAAATAGATGCGTGTTTGTGTTGTGTAGAGAAATAGAGGCGTGTTTGTGTTGTGTAGAGAAATAGATGCGTGTTTGTGTTGTGTAGAGAAATAGATGTGTGTTTGTGTTGTGTAGATAAATAGATGTGTGTTTGTGTTGTGTAGATAAATAGATGTGTGTTTGTGTTGTGTAGATAAATAGATGTGTGTTTGTGTTGTGTAGATAAATAGAGGTGTGTGTTGTGTTGTGTGTTGTGTAGAGAAATAGATGCGTGTTTGTGGGCGTTGTGTAGATCGCGGCCCGAGTGAGCAGCCAACACACCATCAGGAGGACCAGCTGCTCCTGCACACGAAGCCCAAACACTAACCACACACACGCTGTGCTGCTTTACACACACACACACACACACACCTAAATCTACATGCACGCGTGTGTGTGTGGTGTGTGTGTGTGTGTGTGTGTGTGTGTGTGTGTCAGGCAGAAGCCTTACCTTCCACAAACACCACATACTTCACTTTCATCACATGATATCATTTCATCTATCCCTCCATCACCAGTCACATCTATCTTTCCCTTCATCCATCCATCACGTAACTACATCCCCACATATCCATCCATCCATCCACACATGCATTCAATTACATCTATTCCTCCATCCACCCATCCCATTTCAGCTATCCCTCCATCCACCCATCCAATTTCATCTGTCCCCATCCATCCATCCATTTCATCTGTCTCCATCCACCCATCCAATTACATCTATCCCTCCATCCAATCCAATTCATCTATTCATCCAATTTCATCTCTCCATCCACCCATCCAATTTCATCTGTCTCCATCCACCCATCCAATTACATCTATCCCTCCATCCACCCATCCAATTACATCTATCCTCCATCCACCCATTTCAGCTATCCCTCCATCCACCCATTCAATTTCATCTGTTTCCATCCATCCCCTCCATCCACCCATCCAATTACTATCTATCCAGCCATCCAATTACATCTATCCTCCATCCACCCATCCAATTTCAGCTATCCCTCCATCCAGCCATCCAATTACATCTATTCCTCCATCCACCCATCCAATTTCATCTATCCCTCCATCCACCCATCCAATTCCATCTATCCCTCCATCCACCCATCCAATTACATCTATCCCTCCATCCAATTTCATCTGTCTCCATCCACCCCATCCAATTACTTCTATCCCACCAATCCACCGATCCCCCCGCCGCATCCTCCATCCACCTATCCAATTCCATCTATCCCTCCATCCACCTATCCAATTCCATCTATCCCTCATTCACCTATCCAATTCCATCTATCCCTCATTCACCTATCCAATTCCATCTATCCCTCCATCCACCTATCCAATTCCATCTATCCCTCCATCCACCTATCCAATTCCATCTATCCCTCATCCACCTATCCAATTCCATCTATCCCTCATCCACTATCCCTATCCAATTCCATCTATCCCTCCATCCACCTATCCAATTCCATCTATCCATCCATCCATCCAATTCCATCTATCCCTCCATCCACCTATCCAATTCATCTATCCCTCCATCCAATTCATCTATCCTCCATCCACCTATCCAATTCCATCTATCCCTCATCCACCTATCCAATTCCATCTATCCCTCCATCCACCGATCCGATTCTATCCCTCCATCCACCCATCCAATTACTTCTATCCCACCATCCACCGATCCGATTTCAGCTATCCCTCCATCCATCCATTTACATCTATCCCTCCATCCACCTATCCAATTCCATCTATCCCTCATTCCACCTATCCAATTCCATCTATCCCTCCATCCACCCATCCAATTCCATCTATCCCTCCATCCACCTATCCAATTCCATCTATCCCTCCATCCACCCATCCAATTCCATCTCTCTATCCATCCACCAATCCCATTTCAGCTATCCCTCCATCCACCCATCCAATTACATCTATCCCTCCATTCACCGATCCCATTTCAGCTATCCCTCCATCCACACATCCAATTTCATCCATCCCTCCATCCACCCATCCAATTCCATCTATCCCTCCATCCACAGATACCATTTCATCTATCCCTCCATCCAGCCATCCAATTTCATCTATCCCTCCATCCATCCATCCAATTTCATCTATCCCACCATCCATCCATCCAATCCATCTATCCCTCCATCCATCCATCCAATTTCATCTATCCCACCATCCATCCATCCAATTTCATCTATCCCACCATCCATCCAATTTCATCTATACCTTCATCCAGCCGCATCCCTTCCTCCATAAAGCTATCTATCCATTCACCCACTGTCATTTATCCACATACATCCATCTATCCCTCAATCCATTAATTACAAACCATCCATCCCTTAATCTATCTATCCATCCATCCAGCCATCCATCCAATAGTCACATTCCTTTAACCACCCAGTCTCATATCTCTCAAACCATACTGCATCCTCCATCCACTCATATCTCTCAATCCAATCTCACACTTCCATCCATTTCTCCATCTACCCCGTCACATCCTTTCATCTACTTACATCTACATCCTCCATTTCTGTACCTCTGTGTTTTTCACCAAGTCATGGATTCAGTGCATCTGTCTGTCCATCCATTCCACAGAGATGCAGTGAAACTGATTAATTGATTAATTGAATTGATTGATTGATTATCAGTTTTCTGTGTGTTACTGGTCTGCACTTCTGTATAAAATGACAGGATCTTTCTGCATGATGCTCCTGCAGAAACACTCATACAGGGAAGTGTGTGTAGAGGACGCTGAACGCTAACACTAACGTCCACCAGACTATAAATCAGATTCACAGTTCACACCACATGCGCTGTGTGGAAACAACACGATATAATGCGCCACATTTATTTCATTCCACGCGCCGCTAATCCGGCTCCATTCACACCGCTAGCCAGAATTCTTTTCCCAACCGCATTATGGCCAAACCCCGCCTCTCCATCCGGATTGGCTAGGACTCCTCGATGACATCTCCTATTGGTTGGAAGGACTCAGAAATAATCCAATCACGGCACAGCTCCCGGTTTGTCCCGGAATACGGGCGGAGAAAGAAAAAAAGAGAGAAAGAAATCCACCACGAGTCGCGGGTTTGAATACAAGACATCGTGCGCGTGCATACCTGCTCGCGGATTCGGAGGACCGCCATGTTTCCGGTTCGGCGCTCCTGCCTTTCATATGCGTCCGTGCACGGAGCCGGTGCTCCACCCCGCGGAGCGCGTTCAGGACGTGGCCGGGTTTATCGCTGCTCCCGCCGGAGCGCTTCCCACACACGCTCTGCGGCGCCACAACATTACCCCCGAGCAGTCAGGACGCACGCGATTGGCTGGCCTGGAAGTAAAGTCGGCGCTGATTGGTTTAGAAATGTATGGGGCGGGAACAGTTTGCCGATGCACCCTGTTGCCTGTCAAACAAATAAATAAATAATTTTTCGGGATGTCTTATATATATATATATATATATATATATATATATATATATATAATATATATATTATTTTTTTTTTTTTTTTTCTAATTTAAACTTTTCAGTGGTTTTATGTTATTTTATTATTATTTTCTGCATAAATGCTAAAACCATCCGAAATATGATTTTATTTTTATTTACAGCCTTGTTAGTAGTTTATTTATGAAACACAGTTTAAAAAAACATTACCTACTTTGAAGGATCAGAAATATTACAAGTATTTACGCTCTTGGATTTTAACACATTTTTAACAAACATCTTTACCGTTTGAAAGTCTTCATCTATAATGTATAAAAAGTTATATTAAATAAATAGATATATAAATATATACATATATATATATACGTGTATGTATATATATAGCGGTGTCTATAAACGCAACCTAACACGTACGTGTGGCATCAGTCACGTGTTTAATAAGCATCATTATTCTTGGTGTTGATGTATGGCGCTTTGTAATAAACACACTCAGGTGTGGTGCTCCACCTAGTGGTGGCTTTTTGTACAACCACCTGGTAGATTTTTAGTCTGGAGCTTTTATCTCATTACACTGAACGGAGTGAGAGATTAGACACCACGTGCTCTTCTAAGATGACCCAGGCACCTCCAGGATCCTTCATGCGCCTCGTTATGTTCCTATGTATGTATGTAGTAGAACTCTATATACTCTACATCTACATCCACCCACTCCTGAACATTAAACATCTACATCCACCCACTACTGAACATTAAACATCTACATCCACCCACTACTGAACATTAAACATCTACATCCACCCTTCTGAACACTACTCTACATCCACCCACTACTGAACATTAAACATCTACATCCACCCACTCCTGAACATTAAACATCTACATCCACCCACTACTGAACATTAAACATCTACATCCACCCACTACTGAACATTAAACATCTACATCCACCACCCACTACTGAACATTAAACATCTACATCCACCCTTCTGAACACTACCTCCACCCACTTCTGAACATTAAACATCTACATCCACCCACTACTTAAACATCTACATCCACCCACTACTGAACATTAAACATCTACATCCACCCACTAAACTCTACATCCACCCACTACCGAACATTAAACATCTACATCCACCCACTCCCGAACCGAACATTAAACATCTACATCCACCCACTACTGAACATTAAACATCTACATCCACCCACTACTGAACATTAAACATCTACATCCACCCACTCCTGAACATTAAACATCTACATCCACCCACCCACTTACTGAACATTAAACATCTACATCCACCCACTCCTACTAAACATCTACATCCACCCACTCCATATACATCCACCCACTACTGAACATTAAACATCCGAACATACATCCACCCACTACCGAACATGAACATTAAACATCTACAACCACCCACTCCTGAACATTAAACATCTACATCCACCCACTCTGAACAAACATACTCTACATCCACCCACTCGCTGAACATTAAACATCTACACATTAAACATCACCCACTACTGAACATTAAACATCTAAACCACCCACTCCAACATAAACATCTACCCACCCACTCAGAACATAAACATCTAAACATCTACATCCACCCACTACCGAACATTAAACATCTACATCCACCCACTACCGAACATTAAACATATCCACCCACTACATTAAATATCCACCCACTACCGAACATTAAACATCTACATCCACCCACTACCGAACATTAAACATCTACATCCACCCACTACCGAACATTAAATATCTACATCCACATCCAACATACATCCAACATTAAATATCCACCACCCACTACCGAACATTAAACATCTACATCCACCCACTACTGAACGAACATTAAACATCTACATCCACCCACTACCGAACATTAAACATCTACATCCACCCACTACTGAACATTAAACATCTACATCCACCACCCACTACTCGAACACTGAACATTAAACATCTACATCCACCCACTACATTAAACCACCCACTACTGAACATTAAACATCTACATCCACCCACTACTGAACATTAAACATCTACATCCACCCACTACCGAACATTAAACATCTACATCCACCCACTACCGAACATTAAACATCTACATCCACCCACTACTGAACATTAAACATCTACATCCACCACCCACTACATCTACATCCACCCACTACTGAACATTAAACATCTACATCCACCACCCACTACCATGAACATTAAACATCTACATCCACCCACTACATGAACATAAACATCTACATCCACCCACCCACTACTGAACATTAAACATCCACCCACTACATTAAACCACCCACTACTGAACATTAAACATCTACATCCACCCACTACTGAACATTAAACATCTACATCCACCCACTACTGAACCTTAAACATCTACATCCACCCACTACTGAACATTAAACATCTACATCCACCCACTACCTGAACATTAAACATCTACATCCACCCACTACTGAACATTAAACATCTACATCCACCCACTACCGAACACTGAACATAAACATCTACATCCACCCACTACCGAACATGAACATTAAACATCTAAACACCCACTCTGAACATTAAACCCACTACTGAACATTAAACATCTACATCCACCCACTCCTGAACATTAAACATCTACATCCACCCACTACTGAACATTAAACATCTACATCCACCCACTACTGAACATTAAACATCTACATCCACCCACTACTGAACATTAAACATCTACATCCATATATATAGAAATCATATAAACATGACAGCACAGTGAAATTGTTTCTTCGTGATCTTCCCAGTTTGTTTGTTAGTTGGATCAGAGCGCGGGATCAGCCATGATACGGAACCCCTGGCGCACAGCAGGTCAAGGGCCTTGCTCAAGGACCCAAGAGTGGCAGCCTGACGATACCAGGGCCCTCATCTATACATACATGTTTAGATATTATTTTTACATGTTGACTGCTACACAAAAAAACCCTTCTATATTACACTGATTGTTTATCCACATGTGAAACTGTATTTCATATATAGAGAACTGCTGATATAGTGAAAATCCTCCCGAGGTCGAGTGCAGGCTTTAATGTGTCAGAGCTGTATGGGAGGCATAATGAGGAACTGTGCAATATCAGGCAACCCTGAATCCTGGTATAAAATCCTGTTAATCCTGAAGATCTCCAAACGTTCACAGGAACTGCCGAGATGGCAGCATGGTGGTGCATGTGGTAGCTCCAGGGTCTGCATGGGAAATCCTGATCCCAGACCTGCGTTTAGATGATGGATTTACTTCCACAATTCCATCTTCGTAAAAACAAATAAGTAAATAAACAAACAAACAAAAACAAAACTTGGAATCATGAGAAACGACACGTTTTACTGCGCAGTGAGTTAGTCAAAGTTTTATTAGTGTTATACTGAGTTCTGCCGCTCGTAAAGTAGGATCGCAGAAGCAGGATGCAAACACTCTAAACCGTTTAGAGTCTTTGTTTTTCTTTTTTTTTTCTTTTTCAGTCGGCTTGACCAGAACACATTCATCTTCACTTCCTTTTTTTTTTGTTTGTTTGTTTGTTTGTTAAAGAAAAATAAGAAAATATAATTGACAGGACATTTAGGCACACTGTTGACACGTACTGTACACAGATATGTACAAGATCATAATTATATATATATATATATATATATATATATATATATATCGTAGATCTACATATAGATACGGGGGGGGGGGGTTAGAAAGGAGAACTGTGCTGCGAAAACTCTCGCTCGCCGAAAACTCGGAGTGTGTTCACTCGTTCCGATCGATCGTCACGTCAACCGCTCGCACAACAGAGGGTTAATAAAAAAATTCTTCTTTCTTTTTTTTGTTTTACAGTAAATAGGAATGAGCGGTTCTCGTGTGTGTGTGTGTGTGTGTGTGTGTGTGTGTGTGTGGAGATAAAATGAAAAATAAAATAAAACGCATCACCCTCATTTGTACGATTTAAGTGCTATTTCGCTCAAAATCCTTGGACGACCCCATAAAGGATCACTGTGCTGACCAAGTGCATCGTGCAACGGCGCTCCCCAAACCGGACCACCTGTATACTGTAGTGCTGTAGAGCCTAGAGGGACCAAGTGGAGCTTAGAGGAGCATGGAGGATTCTAGACGATGTTCCTAGAGGAGCCTGGAAGATTCTAAAGTATTCTAGAGGAGCCTGGAGGATTCTAGAGGAACATGGATTTTATAGAGGAGTCTGGAGGATTGTAAAGGATTCTAGAGGAGTCTGGAGGATTCTGGAAGAACCTGGAAGCTTGTAACGGAGCCTGGAGGATTTCCTAAAAAAAAAAAGCTTGGAGGATTCTACAGGAACCTGAAAGATTCTAAAGGAGTCTGAAGGATTTTATAGAGGAGTCTGGAGGATTCTCGAGAAGCCTGGAGGATTCTAAAGGATTCTAGAAGAACCTGGAAGCTTCTAACTGAGCCTGGAGGATTCTAGAGGAAAATGTAAGATTCTAAAGGAGTCTGAAGGATTTTAGAGAGGAGTCTGGAGGATTGTAACGGATTCTAGAGGAGTCTGGAGGATTCTTAAGGATTCTAGAAGAACCTGGAAGCTTCTAATGGAGCCTCAAGGATTTCCTAAAGGAGCCTGGAGGATTCTAGAGGAACATGGAGGATTCTAAAGGAGTTTGAAGGATTTTCTAGGAGTCTGGAGGATTGTAACGGATTCTAGAGAAGTCTGGAGGAACATGGAAGCTTCTAATGGAGCCTCGAGGATTCCCTAAAGGAGCCTGGAGGATTCTAGAGGAACATGGAAGGTTCTAAAGGATTCTAGAAGAACCTGGAGGATTCAAACAGAGCCTGGAGGGTTTCCTAAAGGAGCCCGGAGGATAATAACAGATTCCAGAGGAGCCTCGAGGATTCTAGAACAACATGGAAGGTTGGGTGATTTTATAGAGGGTCTGGAGGATTGTAAAGGATTCTAGAGGATCCTGGAGGATTCTAGATGAACCTGGAAGCTTCTAAAGGAGACTGGAGGATTCGACCAGATTCAAGAGTAGCCTAGAGGATTTTATAGAGAAACCTGGAAGCTTCTAATGGAGCCAAGAGGATTCTAGAGGAACCTGAAGGATTTTATAGAGGAGCCTGGAGGATTCTTGAGACGCCTGGAGGATTCTAAAGGCTTCAAAAGGAGCCTGGAGGATTCTAGAGGATCTTTGATGGAGCAAACACGATCCTAATGGACCCTTAAAGGAGCCAACTGGATCCTGGAGGATCATGGAGGAGATACGAGGAGCCTAAATGAGCCTAGAGGTCCATGAAGGAGTTTAGAGGAGCCTGGATGGTCTTAGAGGATTCCGAGAGGAGCAAAAATGATCCTAGTGAAGATTCGAGTCCAGTGGAGTATGGCCATCTTCTGAATGGGTGGGTGTGTGTGTGTGTGTTGGGGGGGGGGGGGGGGCAAGGAAGCACTATGGTCAGAGTGAGACGAAAAGAGGTCTCTAACTTAACCCGAGTCATTTACAATGACGGAATGTATTCGGATGGAGTTTTATTTTTTTTTAGTTTTGCCTTATTTTTATTACCGCACACCTGAAAAATATTATTCACCACACACACACACACACACACACACACACACACAAATATATTGCACAAAAGAATGACGGAAAAAATAAGTGTGATTTGGACTGAATATGTTCTGAATACTTATGTCAGAGAGAAAGCGACGCCGCTAGTGTCATTCGGTTGTACGGAACTCGCGTGCGAACCGGCGCCGAGACGCGCGTTTTTCCCCGAGTCGGGCGTTAAAATGCTACAACGTGTGTTTGCGGCGCTTTACTAGTGTTTAAAATGTCCTTGATGAGCAGTGTCGGTAGTTTCGAAGGACATGAAAGACAGACGGATACATTCTTTAATGAGTAGTGCCGGATGCTTGGAGTCCTGCAAAGTGTGTGTGTGTGTGTGTGTGTGTGTGTGTGTGTGATCTGCTAATAACGCAGTCCGAGTCGCAGTAGGACATTTCGACGCTCTTCCTTCCATCAGAAATCCTGTGTGTCAGTGCTGTACGTTTATTTGGTTCTCAAATGTGCATTCCGTCGCGTTCGCTACGAAATCTGACGCCGCGTCACGCCGTGCCGGTAAAACCCGCCTCCCGGGCCGGTAAAAAAAAAAAAAAAATCCTGTGATTAAAAATCCGGCTCGGGATGAGCCGCCGCGGGTCGGGTCGGGTCGGGTCGGATTTCCCTCCTGGGACGTTTAAAATGTTAAAAAGTTTTCACTTGTTTTTTTTTTTTTTTTTTTAAATCCCACAAATCATCCCACATTGCAACTTCCTCCCAAAAATAATGATAATATTATTATATAATAATAATAATAATAATAATAATAATAATAAAAAAGGACAAAATGAGAGAAATACTGAAATGCTTGACGGTACTGATGAGGCACCGCAGCATCATAGTGGTGATTCTCCACGACGCTAAAAGAAATCGCCTACGCTACGGCGGCGTGGAAGCGGTGCTGCTTCTCTTACAACAGCAAGGACTGCCAGGGCTGAGGCGTGTGATTCACACACGCTCACACACACACACACACGCACACACACTGATACACACACCCCCAGCCCTGTGCTCCAGCCTCACTCAGCGTGGGCCGGTCTCTCCTCCCTGTGGGAGTGCTGCTTCCTCCTGCGGCGAACCTCTGCGTCACCTCTTCTGTAAGGTGCGGACTTTCTGGGTGTAGCTGCGGACGCGAGGCGAGCGCGAGTGCAGCTTGACGAACAGCTCGGGGAACTTGTACTGAGGGAACATGGTCTCCAGGAAGCCCTCCAGGAATACGTAGACCAGGCGGCGGTTCAGCTGCTGGTGCTGGAACATCTCGAAGACCCGGAGGATGCCCTTGCGTGTCGTTTCCGCCCCGATGATGTGCTTCAGCTCGTCTGGTAGGGGTAGATGGAATAGAATAGCCTTTATTTTGTCACATGTACATACATGGCGATGTGAGGGGGGATGATTGAGGGGTAGGGGTATGTGGGAGTGCGGGTATGTGGTGATTGGTTGAGGATTAGAAGTAGTTGGTGACTGGTTGAGGGGTGGAGTATTTAGAGATGGTTGAGAGTTAGGGGTATGTGGTGATGTGTGGGGGTGGTTGAGGGGTAGGGGTATGTGGTGATGTGTGGGGGTGGTTGAGGGTTAGGGGTATGTGGTGATGTGTGGGGTGGCTGATGTGGGGTTATGTGGTGATGTGTGGGGGGGTTGGGGTCGGGGTATGGGTGTTGTGTGTGGTGGGGGGGGGTTGAGGGTTTTGGGTGGTGGGTGGTGGTTGAGGGGTAGGGGTATGTGGTGATGTGTCGGGGTTTGGGTATGTGGTGTGTGTCGGGGTGGTTGATGTGTGGGGGTGGTGCGGGTTCGGGGTATGTGTGTTGTGTGGGGGGTGGTTGGGGTGTTATGTGTGGTGTTCGGTGGTTGGGGGTGGTTGAGTGGTTTAGGGTTGTGTGGTGTGTGTGTGTGGTTAGGGTAGGTATGTGGTGCTGTGTGGGGGGGATTGCGGGGTGGTCCTGTGGTTGTGTGTGGGAGGTGGTTAGGGGTATGTGGTGATGTGTGGGGGTGGGTTGAGGGGTTAGGGGTATGTGGTGATGTGTGGGGGTGGTTGAGGGTTAGGTGGGGTATGTGGTGAGGGGTGGGGTGTGGTCGGGGGGGTGGTTGAGGGTTAGGGGTATGTGGTGATGTGTGGGGTGGGGGTTGGGGGGTTAGGGGTATGTGGTGATGTGTGTGGGGTGGTTGAGGGGTTAGGGGTATGTGGTGATGTGTGGGTGGTTGAGGGTGGGTGTATGTGGTGATGTGTGTGGGGGTGGTTGAGGGGTAGGGGTGTGGGGGTGGTTGCGGGTATGGGTGTAGGATGTGTGTGTGGGGGTGGTTGAGGGGTGGGGTGTGTGATGTGGGGTGGTGTTTTTGGGGGGGTGGTTGAAATGTGGTTATGTGTGGGGGTGGTGTTGGGGGAGTGGTGTTTGAGGGGTAGGGGTATGGGTGATGTGTGGGGGTGGTTGAGGGTAGGGGTATGTGGTGATGTGTGTGGGGGTGGTTGAGGGTTAGGGGTATGTGGTTATGTGTGGGGGTGGTTGAGGGTTAGGGGTATGTGGTGATGTGTGTGGGGGTGGTTGAGGGTTAGGGGTATGTGGTGATGTGTGTGGGGGTGGTTGAGGGGTTAGGGGTATGTGGTGATGTGTGGGGGTGGGGGTGGTTGTGGTGAGGGGGGGGTTAGGGGTATGTGGTGATGTGTGGGGGTGGTTGAGGGGTAGGGGTATGTGGTGATGTGTGGGGGTGGTTGAGGGTTAGGGGTATGTGGTGATGTGTCGGGGTGGTTGAGGGGTGGTAGGGGTATGTGGTGATGTGTCGGGGTGGTTGAGGGGTAGGGGTATGTGGTGATGTGTCGGGGTGGTTGAGGGGTAGGGGTATGTGGTGATGTGTGGGGGGGGGTGGTTGAGGGGTTAGGGGTATGTGGTGATGTGTGTGGGGGTGGTTGAGGGTTAGGGGTATGTGGTGATGTGTGGGGGTGGTGGTGAGGGTTAGGGGTATGTGGTGATGTGTGGGGGTGGTTGAGGAGTAGGGGTATGTGGTGAGTGTGGGGGTGGTAGGTGGTAGGGGTATGTGGTGATGTGTGGGGGTGATGTGTGTGGGGGTGGTTGAGGGTTAGGGGTATGTGGTGATGTGTGTGGGGGTGGTTGAGGGTTAGGGGTATGTGGTGATGTGTGGGGGTGGGGGTGGTTGTGGTGAGGGTGGGGTAGGGGTAGGGGTATGTATGTGGTGATGTGTGTGGGGGTGGTTGAGGGTAGGGGTAGGGGTATGTGGTGATGTGTGGGGGTGGGGGGGGTGGGGTTGTGGTGAGGGGGGGTGGTAGGGTTAGGGGTATGTGGTGATGTGTGTGGGGGTGGTTGAGGGTTAGGGGTATGTGGGATGTGTGTGGGGGTGGTTGAGGGTTAGGGGTATGTGGTGATGTGTGGGGGTGGTTGAGGGGTAGGGAGTATGTGGGATGATGTGGGGGGTGGTAGGGGTATGTGGTGAGGTCGGGGTGGTTGAGGGGTAGGGGTGTGGTGATGTGTGGGGGGTGTGGGGTTGAGGGGTAGGGGTAGGGGTATGTGGTGATGTGTGGGGGTGGTTGAGGTAGGGGTATGTGGTGAGGGGGGTGGTTGAGGGGTAGGGGTATGTGGTGATGTGTGGGGGTGGTTGAGGGGTAGGGGTATGTGGTGATGTGTGGGAGGGTTGAGGGGTAGGGGTATGTGGTGATGTGTGGGGGTGGTTGAGGGGTTAGGGGTATGTGGTGATGTGTGTGGGGTGGTTGAGGGGGGGTAGGGGTATGTGGTGATGTGTGTGGGGGTGGTTGAGGGTTAGGGGTATGTGGTGGGGGGGATGGGTGGGGTTAGGAGTGTGGTGATGTGTGGGGGGGTGGTTGAGGGTTGAGGGTAGTGGATGTGGTGGGGGTGGTTGATGTGGGTGGTGATGTGTGGGGGTGGTTGAGGGGTAGGGGTATGTGGTGATGTGTCGGGGTGGTTGAGGGGTAGGGGTATGTGGTGATGTGTGTGGGGGTGGTTGAGGGTTAGGGGTATGTGGTGATGTGTGTGGGGGTGGTTGAGGGTTAGGGGGTATGTGGTTGATGTGTGGGGGTGGTTGAGGGTTAGGGGTATGTGGTGATGTGTGGGGTGGTTGATGGTTGAGGGAGTGGGGTATGTGGTGATGTGTGTGGGGGGGTGGTTGAGGGTTAGGGGTATGTGGTGATGTGTGTGGGGGTGGTTGAGGGTTAGGGGTATGTGGTGATGTGTGGGGGGTGGTTGAGGGTTAGGGGTATGTGGTTATGCGTGGGGTGGCTGATGGGTGGGGTTATGTGGTGATGTGTGGGGGGGTGGTTGAGGGGTAGGAGAATGTAGGTGTGGGTGGGAGTAATTTGGGGAGTGGGTGTAGGGTCAGGGTTTTAGTAACACAAGACACACACACACACACACACACACACACACACACACACACACACAGACAGACCTGGCATGATGCCCAGGAGATTCGTTTTAGCTGCTACTCTGGTTCTCATGCGGATGCTCTTGTCCCGGCGCGGCGGCGTCTCCGCCAAGATTCCGTTCGGCCAGTAGGAATCCCTGTGAGGACAGGAAGCGCAGCGTCAGGAGCAGAGCAAAAACAAAAACAACAACAATAAAGCATTTGTGAACCGTAAACACAAACACACGTGTTGTCCTACCTAAACCTCTTGACGTAGTCCGCTACTTGTTCTGGAGACGTCATGAAGTCCACATGATCCACAATTTTCCTACAATGACAGTAAATATCAAAATTGGAAAAAAAAAATGGGACATGAAGACGCATTGATTGTAAAAAGTGTGCATTGGAAAATTATATGTATTCTGTATTTATTTATTCATTCATTCATTCATTCTTCTTCTACCGCTATATCCGATCTTCCCTCGGGTCATGGGGAGTCTGTGTCTATCTCAGGCGTCTATGGGCATTAAGGCAGGATACACCCTGGATGGAATGCCAACCCATCGCAGGACACACACACACACATCACACACACACATTCACACACTAGGGACAATTTTCCAAGGTGCCAATCAACCTACCGTGCATGTTTTTGGACCGGGAGGAAACTGGAGAACCCGGAGAAAAACCCCCTGAGGCACGGGGAGAACATGCAAACTCCACACACATATGACCGAGACGGGAATCAAACCCGGATCCTGGCGGTGTGAGGTGAACGTGCTAACCACTACGCCACCGTGCCCCGTCTGTATTTATTCTGTATTTAATATTTGTATTCTAATGTAATAAGGGTTTATTTTTCACTCATATTTTTATTTGCAATTACAGAAATACAAATGTACATTTTCCCAAGCAAATTACTTTTACATTATAAGCGACCCATTCTTTTTTCCTTGCATAATTAATATTTAATAGGGGCACGGTGGTTTAGTGGTTATAGCGCGTTCGCCTCACACCGCCAGGGTCCGGGTTCGATTCCCGTCTCGGCCATGTGTGTGTGGAGTTTGTGCATGTTCTCCCCGTGCCTCAGGGGGTTTTTCTCCGGGTTCTCCGGTTTCCTCACGGTCCAAAAACATGCACGGTAGGTTGATTGGCACCTTGGAAAATTGTCCCTAGTGTATAAATGTGTGTGTGTGTGTGCCCTGCGATGGGTTGGCATTCCATCCAGGGTGTATCCTGCCTTAATGCCCATAGACGCCTGAGATAGACACAGACTCCCCGTGACCCGAGGGGGGGGGAAGGGGGGGGATCGGATAAAGCGGATAAAGCGGTAGAAGATGAATGAATGAATGAATGAATGATGAATACAGTGGAATTTTATAGCTTTGCCTCCTTCTTCTCTGACCTTTACGCGAGAGAACGTCTACGGGTCTTCTGGTGAAACAGTTCTGGCGAGCCGCATATTATTGATTTAATGACTGCGTACATGCCTGTTCTAGAACATGAAACGTACCTGACCTATAACGTGTCCACAAAGAGCTCGGGCGTCAGAGTTTATTCGTACCTATTGATGGTGTCTCCATAGGTGGCTCTAATAAGCTGCTGTAGCAGGTTCTTGATGTTCCTTCGGAGCCACTGGTTCCTCTCCTTGAGGTCAAACACCTCGTCCATCAGCAGCAGCATCACACGCAGCGGGATGTTATCGTCCACCTTTAGGCAAAATCAGACAATCAAAGACAAAAAAGCCTTGAGTGTCTTGTAGGACCTCTGAACATCACATACTATGCTTGTGATGATCAGTAAGATCTGTGTGGAAGTCCTGGAGGTCCTGTAGACCACATCCACACCGCCACACCCATATGTGGCCTACAGGACTTCCACACAGATCTTACTGAACATCACAAGCATAGTATGTCTACACCAGCACATTGCATTGATGTGTGTTCTGTAGCTCCGTGTTGTTTTATGTAGCACCGGGGTTCTGGAGAAACACTGTCTCATGTCACTGTGTACTGCATCAGCTATAGGTGGTTTGAATGGCAATAAAAAGCTTCTTGACTTGACTTGATGTGGCCTACAGGACCTACAGGACTACACATGCTTTACTGATCAACACCACTCATATGTAGCTCCTCTTTAATTTATTTACAATTATATATATATATATATATATATATATATATATATATATACACACACATAAATATATATATATATATATATATATATATATATATATATATATATATATATATATATATATATATATATATATATATATATATATAGTATTTTCGCCGCCTCACACAGCCAGGGTCCGGGTCCGAATCCCGTCTCGGCCATGTGTGTGTGGAGTTTGCATGTTCTCCCCGTGCCTCAGGGGGTTTTTCTCCGGGTTCCTCCCGGTCCAAAAACATGCACGGTAGGTTGATTGGCACCTTGGAAAAATAGTCCCTAGTGTATGAATGTGAGTGTGTGTGTACCCTGTGATGGGTTGGCATTCCATCCAGGGTGTATCCTGCCTTAATGCCCATAGACGCCTGAGATAGGCACAGACTCCCCGTGACCCGAGGGAAGATTGGATATAGCGGAAGATGAATGAATGAATTTCCGTTCAAGCAGATACTATGATTGCGCAATTATGATCTATGGTATGTGTCAAATATGCATCACCTGGCACTGGAGGAATACATGCATTACATTGTTCAGGTCTGGACGCAGTTGGAAGCGATTCCCCACAACAAGGGGTTAAACTACTAACACCTGAACCTGAACCTGACTCTGGACCGGAAGATCATGGGTTCAAACCCCACCACCACCAAGCTGCCACTAGTGGGCCCCCTTGAGCAAGGCCCTTAACCCTCAATTGCTCTGTTGTGAGTCGCTCTGGATAAAAGGCGTCTACTAAATGCTGTAAATGTAAATGTAATTGTAGTGGCGTTATATTTATTATAATAATGTTTAGTACATTCCTTATCATTCCTTATCATAAAATAAATAGCTATTAACTTGCTCTTGTGCAGAATCTATAAATAATGACTCTTACTACCAAATGTACCTTCTACCATTTTTTCGGGTAGAAGCCCTTACCCGGAGAGACACTTCATTACCTCTTTATAGTTGATGGTTAACGTCCTTGCCCAAGGGCCCAGCTTTAGAAGTGCTGGGATTTGAACCCATGACCTTCCCGTCACAAGTTCAACATCTGATCCACTGAGCTACCACAGATACAAAGCTAGCCGGATGTTCAACGCGCTGAACTCACAACCTCCCAGCCAATCACGATCCGGTATTCAAACGGACCATGGTATAAGAGAGTTTATTGGAAGTGGGAACTCACATGGTCTTCCAGCTGAGCAGACACTCGACAGTGTTCGGGGTCGATGTCTGACTTTTGGATTAAGGGCGGCACCTGGGAGGAAGAATACACACTTTTAGCGCGCAGGAAGAGAAAATGGAGTGAGAGAACATGTTAGTAATGAATATGGTGTTGTGGTGTGAGAAAGTTCGACAATTAAAAAAAAAATGGAAAATGGACCCAAAAAAAAAGAAAAACTGTGATTTTATTTTTGTGATTTTAAACAAATGTTATATAGTAATGCTTAAATGATATTGTGGTGGGGGGGGGGGGGGGGGGGGGGGGTGGGGGGGGTTAGCGCGTTTCATCTCACGCCCGTCAATCAATCATCGCTGTGATTTTATGGGTCCGATATTTATTTATTTATTTTTACTCAGTAACGAATATGATTTAAAATGTAGGAAAATACAATATTAAAAAATAAATAAACTCAAGTAAAATAAAAATGACATATTTTACAGAAATACGCAAAAAAAAAAATTACTCAATTATGGTAACGCGAGTAAATGTGATTCTTTACTTTGTAAATCGTTTATTATATATTATATATATGCGCGCGACACACACACCACACACACAGCACACACACACACACACACACACACACACACACACACAACACACACACACACACACACACACACACACACACACACACACACACACACACAATCCTAATCGAAACTCCACTAGATTCTTGAATATGACTCATGTCCTATCTTCTCTATGCACACACACACACACACACAGAGACAGACAGACAGACAGACAGACAGACACACACACAGACAGACAGGACACACACAGTCAGACACACGGACAGGACACTAGACAGACACAGACACACAGACACAAACACACAGACACAAAACACACACACACAATCCTAATCGAAACTCCACTAGATTCTTGAATATGACTCATGTCTTTCTCTATCTCTCTCTCTCTCTCTCTATGCACACACACACACACCCACACACACACACACACACACACACAGAGACAGAACACACAAATACAGACAGACAGACAGGGACAGACAGACAGACAGACAGACAGACACACAGACAGACACACACAGACAGACAGACAGACAGACAGACACACATACACACACACACAGACAGACAGACAGACAGACACTCAGACAGACACAGACACAAACAGACACACACACACACACACACAGACACACAGACAGAGACTCAGACAGACACACAGACACACACACACAGAGACAGACACACACACACACAGAGACACACAGACAGAACAGACACTCAGACAGACACACAGACACACACACACAGAGACAGACAGGACAGACACACACACACAGAGACAGACACACACACACAGAGACACACAGACAGAAAGACTCAGACAGACACACAGACACACACACACAGAGACACACAGACAGACACACAGACAGACAGACACAGACAGAGACAGAAACAGACTCAGACACACAAAGTACACACACACAGACACATACACACCAGACACAGACACACACAGACACACACACACATCACACACACACACACAGACACACACAGACACAACAAACACACACTCAGACACAGACACACACAGACACACACAGAAACAGTCTAAAGTTCTGTTGCTGGAGCTTTCAATGCGCACGTGAAGTCTCGTTACACGGATGTCGGATAATTAAGACCTGTTTAAAAGGACTTTAACAGCAGATTTAGGACTTTTTTAAGACCCCCATGGAAACCTTAAAATGCTATTTAACAAGTGTAATGCACCTGCCTTGAATATGGACTGTTTGATATCCTGGCCCAGCCTCTCGGACATGCGTCCCATGTTATCCGACACTTTGGTCATTCCTTCGGCAAGACTGTCAGGGAGCGACTTCACGGCGTTCGATACGTTCCTCATGGAACTACGCAGCGGGTTCACAAACGTGTCCATCTACACACACACACACACACACAACGTATGATTATCAGTATGCACTACAGAGCGGTTCCCTGACCTGTGCCGGATTGAATCTGTAACACGCTCACCTTCCGTGCAAAGTCGCCTTTGCCTTTGCTATACGCCTTGTTCTCCAGGAAGTCATGGACGTAAGGGATCAGCATGGGACAGGCTTTCACCATCTCTAGATTCAGGAGCAGCTGAAACACGAAAACACAACGCGCTTCCGACAAAAGACTCTACGAGCAACAGAACGGTTGATGTTTGACCACCAAAGCATTTTTATACCTGCAAATACGCATTCAGGTCCTTTTTCCGTCTCTCCAGGAAGTCCCGGTCCATGTTGTTGAACGTTTTCTTCCCGGGAAGTTTTAATATCGAGTTGAGGTTCTCAAACTGCAGCGAATGAGCAGAAGACACCGAAAGATAATAATGTGGCTTATAGTAGGAAATGCATCCAATACAAATGTGTTTATAAAGCGCTTTTAACAATGGACATTATCTCAAAATAGCTTTTTGTAATGTAGCTTGGTGGTGCGAGGTGTGTAGCGCTGGTTTACTGATAGGAAGGTCAGGGGTTCAAGTCCCATTATCGCCGAGATGCCACTCTTGAGACCTTGAGTAAGGCCCTTAACTATATATGTTGGAAATAGTTGATATACATACGTGATATACACACACACACACACACACACACACACACACACACACACACACACACACACATATATATATATATGTGTGTGTGTGTGTGTGTATGTAGGTATATCACGTATGTATATATCAACTATTTCCAACATATATAGTTAAGGGCCTTACATATATCATATATATATATATATATATATATATATATACACATACATATACACATATACACACATATATGCGCACCTTACATATATGTGTGTGTGGTGTGTGGTGTGTGTGTGTGTGTGTATATATATATATATATATATAGATGTGTGGTGTGTTTGTGTGTGTGTGTGGTGTATATATATATATATATATATATATATATATATATATATATATATATATATATATATATTAATATATATATATTTCATATATATATATATATATATATATATATATATATAAATATATATATATATATACCATATAACACATATATAACTAATATATATATATATATATATATATATATATATATATATTCTGTATATATAATGTGTGTGTGTGTGTATATATATGGTGTGTGTGTGTGTGTATATACACACACAACACACACAACACACATCTATATCTATCTATATATATTACACACACACACACACACACACCACACAAACACACGCAAATACAGACAGTTGAAACCCAGATATTTTATATACACTTCAGAAAAATACACAAAATGCTTTTTTTTTTTTATTTACTGTCAAACTGTCAATATATCTCTATCTATCTATCTATATATCTATATATCTATCTATCTATCTATCTATCCATCTATCCATCTAATTTTTATTTATATATTTTTTATATATCCGGAGATCCTATTTATATAGATAGATAGATATATAGATAGATAGATAGATAGATAGATAGATAGATAGATGGATAAAGATTTTAAGACATTGTGCTCAGAAGCTTGTCCAAACAATTTGCCACTACTGGGCCCTTGAACAAGGCCCTCACCCCCTAAACTGCTCGGTTGTAAAATTGCGATCACTGTAAGTTGATCTGGCAAATCCCACAAATAAACCCCGAGGGTCCTCCTGAAGGGTCTTTTACCTGCTCAAATCCCACAAATAAACCCCGGTGATGCGCATGTGGAAGTCGTGGAAGTCGCTGTAGCGGCGGTAGGTCTTCCAGGTGTCCTCGCTGCCGTCCGGGTTCTTCCGGAAGACGGTGATGGCGTAGAGCGCGTAAGTCTTTCCGTGATCGTTACACACGCCTAGCACGGGAACTTGGGTTAGAGGAGCATCAACTACGCAACGCAAACCAGCGGACACAGAGGGCGGTGGAAGATGAAGGAGTTGAAAGATGCAATAGACATCGCAAGACCCCCCCCCCCCCCCCCCCCCCGGAGGATGGGGAGGTAGGGTTGGTGAGAGAGGGGGGGGCGCACAGGAGACGGAGGACATGGGGGAAAATCAAAAAAGGGGAAGAACAGAAGAAACGGTGAAGGTGATGGAATGACAGAGCTGTGATAGAAAGATCACACAAATGAAAAAGAAAGGAAAAGAAAAGGAAGCATGACAAGCAAACAGCCAGTGACTTAATACCAAATGATCTGAACATGAAA
>JACRUU010000007.1:6536097-6541097 GCA_030449085.1 Kryptopterus vitreolus
GTGTGTGTGTGTGTGTGTGTGTGTGTGTGTGTGTGTGTGTGTGTGGTTTGTACCTTCCCCGATTGTAGCCTTTGTATTCTTGTTTCGCAGACTTTTCTGACAAACAGTAAACTGTTAATCTGATTCTTTATGTTGTTGATTTCTGACGGGAAAAGACGTGTAAACAAATTAACATGTTTATGGAGAAGTGTAGAGAAGGTCATTATGTGTAGCATTGTGTGTTTGTGGCTGGACATGTATGGGGATAGCATGGTGGAGGTGGGATTGCATCAAGGATCGACTCTGAGACCTTTCATGTTTGCAGTGGTGATGGACAGGTTGACAGATGAGGTCAGACAGGAATCTCCATAAACTACGATGTTTGTTTGTGGGATGATATTGTGATTTGTGGTGAGAGTAGGAAACAGGTGGAGGAGAGTGTGGAGAGGTGGAGTTATACCCTGAAGAGAAGGGGAATGAAGGTCAGTAGGAGTAATACGGAGTGTGAATGAGAGGGAAGGCAGTGGACTGGTGCGATTGTAGGGAGAAGAGGAGGTGAAGGTGGAGGAGATTAAGTACCTGGGGGTCAACCGTGCAAAGAAATGCAGTGTGTTAGAGCGGGTGGAGAAAAGAGTGTAGGCAGGGTGGAGTGGTGAGAAGGAGAGTGCTGTGAGAGAAGTGAAGAAAAGAGTGCAGGCAGGGTGGAGCAGGTGGAGAAGTGAAGAAGAGAGTGCTGGAAGGGTAGAGTGGGTGGAGAAGTGAAGAAGTGCAGGCAGGATGGAGCGGGTGGAGAAGTGAAGAGTTTGGGCAGGGTGGAGGGTGGATGCGGGTGGAGAAGTGAAGAGTTTGGGCAGGGTGTATGCGGGTGGAGAAGTGAAGAGTTTGGGCAGGGTGGAGCGGGTGGAGAAGAGAAGAAGAGTTGCAGGCAGGGTGGAGCGGGTGGAGAAGTGAAGAGTTTGGGCAGGGTGGAGCGGGTGGAGAAGTGAAGAGAGGGGTTTGGCAGGGTGGAGCGGGTGGAGGAGAAGTGAAGAGTTTGGGCAGGGTGGAGCGGGTGGAGAAGTGAAGAGTTTGGGCAGGGTGGAGCGGGTGGAGAAGTGAAGAGTTTGGGCAGGGTGGAGCGGTATGCGGGTGGAGAAGTGAAGAGTTTGGGAAGGGTGGAGCGGGTAGAGAAGTGAAGAAAAGAGTGCAGGGCAGGGTGGAGCGGGTGGAGAAGTGAAGAGTTTGGGCAGGGTGGAGCGGGTGGAGAAGTGAAGAGTTTGGGCAGGGTGGAGCGGGTGGAGAAGTGAAGAGTTTGGGCAGGGTGGAGTATTTGCGGGTGGAGAAGTTAGAGAGAGTGAAGATTGGGCAGGGTGGAGCGGGTGAATGGAGAAGCGGGTGGAGAAGTGATGAGAAGAGTTTGGGCAAGAGTGAAATTGGGCAGGTGGGAGTGGAGCGGGTGGAGAAGTGAAGAGTTTGGGCAGGGTGGAGTGCGGACTGGTGGAGAAGTGAAGAGTTTGGGCAGGGTGGAAGCGGGTGGAGAAGTGAAGAGTAGGAGGGTGGAGAAGTGAAGAGTTTGGGCGGGTGGAGCGGGTGGAGTGAAGAGTTTGGGCAGGGTGGAGCGAGTGGAGAAGAGAGAAGAGTAAGAGTGCAGGCGGGTGGAGGGTGGAGTGATGAGTGCGGGTGGAGAGTGAAGAGTTGGGGCAGGGTGGAGCGGGTGGAGAAAGAGAAGAGTTTGGGCAGGGTGGAGCAGGGTGGAGTGGGTGGAGAAGAGCAGAGTACAGGAGTGATGTGTGATAGACGTGTATCTGTAAGAGTGAAAGGGAACGTTTACAGGACTGTGGTGAGAGCTGTGATGTGTTGTTACGGTTTACAGACAGTAGGGGGCGCTGTATAAAAGACAGGAGGTGGAGGTGGAGGAGGTGGAGGTGGTGACTGGGAGTAGATAAGGATGGACAGGATTAGACATGAGTTTATTAGAGGGACATGTAGGATGTGTTGTATCAAATGGAAATCAGATCGCACTGCTTCGTACCCGGGGTGAATCGTAACGTAGATTTTTCATGATAATTACATACACCAGTTTGGTGTGTGTGTGTGTGTGTGTTTTACCATCTCCTGCGGTATCAAGCGAGCGCAGGTACTGGAGCTCCTCCAGCACTTTGTCTTTGACAGCCTCCAGTTCAGCCGGCTTGTCGGTCAGCTTCAGGATGTTCATGAAGGCTTCGTAGTTGCAGCTGGAGTCACGGATCTACACACAAAAGTGTAAATAAGTAAAATAAATAAATAAAATAAATAAATAAATAGATAAATAGATAGATAGATAGATAGATAGATATATATATATATATATATATATATATATATATATATATATATATATATATATATATCATACACACACACACACACACACACACACACACACACACACACACACACACACACACACACACACCAAACTGGTGTATGTAATTATTTTGGGCATACAATTCCTCATTTTATTAGTATTAGTTTTTGACAGGTGTAGTTCCACATGTTTGACAATAGGGGGCAATATGGGTCAAAGTGTTTTTTCTTCACGGACACAACCCGACTTTTTTTATATATGTATGTATATATATATATATATATATATATATATATATATATATGATATATATATATATATATATATATATATATATATATATATATATATATATATATATATATATATATATATATATATATATATATATATATATATAGGATATTTATATAAAATTATCCTGGCAGATCTTTAAACTTGGTATTTGGACACGCATGGAAGGTCCTGGCAGATTTGGACACGTGGAAGGTCCTGGCAGTGGAAGATTTGTCCTGTCAGATTTGGACAGATTTGGACACGTGGAAGGTCCTGGCAGATTTGGACACGTGGAAGGTCCTGGCAACGGAAGGTCCTGTACTTACGTATATACTTCTTTTTGAACATTTCATTTCACATTTACTCTTATATAATAATGTCCTTTCTTCTGGGAAGATGCTCTACTAGATGTTGTGGAGATTTGTTCTTGGTGAGGAAGCCTGAGGTGCCATTAGGGCTCATATTGATCTCAAAAATGGGTAGGAGCTCCTGCTGTGGTACAGAAACACGACGAGAACACAAGAAGCGCCAGGACTTACCATCCAGATGATGAACTGGTTGATATAATCAGGATCGCTCAGCTGGTTAATGAGCGGCAGCAGGACTCCTCTCGCCAAGATTTCCTGGACAGATGATGTAAATTCGGTGAACACTTTTGCATTGCACTTTGCATCTCATTCTCTCCGAAATATAGTGCAGCAGTAATGTCAGTTCCATTCCCATTCCCACTTCCCATTTCCACTTCAACTTCTATTCCCATTTCAATTACCCGTCCCACTTCCATTCCAATTATATTACCACTTCCATTTCAATTTCCATTCCAGTTACAATAACATTCCCTTCCATTTCAACAATCATTCCCACTTCCATTCCAATTCTTATAGCCCATTCCAATTGGGGGGGACCCATCCAATCACCATTCCCACTTCCATTCCAATTCCAATCACCATTCCCACTTCCATTCCAATTCCAATCACCATTCCCACCAATCAACATTCCCATCCATTCCCACCATTCCCACCATTCCATTCCAATTCCCACTCCATTCCAATTCCAACCATTCCCACTTCCATTCCATTCCAATCACCATTCCCACTTCCATTCCATTCCAATTCCAATCACCATTCCCACTTCCATTCCAATTCCAATAACCATTCCCACTTCCATTCCAATTCCAATAACCATTCCCACTTCCATTCCAATTCCAATAACCATCCCACTCCCCCCAATAACCAATCCATTCCATTCCATTCAAATAACCATTCCCACTTCCATTCCAATTCCAATCACCATTCCCACCATTCCCATTCCATTCCAATTCCAATTCCATTCCCACTTCATTCCAATTCCATTCCGAATTCCAATCACCATTCCCACTTCCATTCCAATTCCAATTCCATTCCCACTTCCATTCCAATTCCAATCACCATTCCCACTTCCATTCCAATTCCAATCACCATTCCCACTTCCAGTCCAATAACCATTCCCACTTCCATTCCAATAACCATTCCCCCTTCCATTCCAATTCAAATAACCATTCCCACTTCCATTCCAATTCCAATAACCATTCCCCCTTCCATTCCAATTCCAATAACCATTCCCCCTTCCATTCCGTTCCAATCACTATTCCCACTTCCATTCCAATTCCAATCACCATTCCCACTTCCATTCCAATTCCAATAACCATTCCCATTCCCACCCATTCCATTCCATTCCATTCCATCCAATCCATTCCCACTTCCATTCCAATAACCATTCCCACTTCCATTCCATTCCATTCCATTCCAACCATTCCCCCTTCCATTCCACTTCCATTCCATTCCAATAACCATTCCCACTTCTATTCCAATTCCAATAACCATTCCCACTTCCATTCCAATAACCAATCCCACTTCCATTCCATTCCAATAACCATTCCCACTTCCATTCCAATTCCAATAACCATTCCCACTTCCATTCCATTCCAATTCCAATAACCATTCCCACTTCTTCCATTCCAATTCCATTCCAATTCAAATAACCATTCCCACTTCCATTCCAATTTCAATAACCATTCCCACTGCCGTTTCCAGTTCCAATTTCCATTCCCACTTCCCATTATCCCACCGTACCTTACCCATTCCAATTCCTTATACCATCATCATGCCCATTTTGATTCCCATTCCCACGTCCCATCCCTATCCCCTTACCCTGAGGAAGTATCTCATGTTCTTGTTGTGGAAGTCTCCAGGAGGTAGTAAGAGATACAGCAGCACCTCACACAGATCCCGCAGGAACCCTGGTGCGAGAGAACACAATCATAAAGCTCGCATCTTCAAAAAGCATCCTACATCATGACCTCTACTATGTGTGTGTGTGTGTGTGTGTGTGTGTGTGTGTGTCTATTCCTGTCCGGTACAGCAACACCCACCTTCTTCAT
>JACRUU010000007.1:6543597-6563597 GCA_030449085.1 Kryptopterus vitreolus
CAAAGAGACGAGCGGTAAACAATCGGTACCTTGTGGAGAATTGCACGAGGGCATTTTGCACCGTCTGTCTGATCTCCAGCAAGAAGGACTCGTCCTCGCTCAGCGTGTAATACCAGTACTGGATGTAGTCCCTCAGAGCAAACTGTATGACCTGCAGGAGGACGGAAGGAGGAGACAGCGTGAGATTCAGGTTCCTGCGTCCCGCGCCATGTTTACACGAGGCTTAGAAACCTGATAAGGATCAGCCCTGAGCACACAATCAGACCTACGGAGGTATGTACAACCCAGCGAACCAGTCGAGGCAGAACGAGATTACAATCGGACACCATTCATTCCAAACGTGCACTCGTAATCGGCGTGTCCACTTCATTCCACACTGCACTGACTCATCATCATCATCATCATCATCATGGCTGCGTCTGTCTGGAGCTCGTTTCAAGTACAAATCTGCTCCATCAAGTCCGTGAGGTCACTTCGGAGGGTTCGAATCACGAAGCTGGATTTGGTTTTCCGGTTCCGCAACTCAGGAATCCGTCAGCGATCCGCCGATAACCTCAACCGAGATCTACTGGTGCCACGGCGCACGAGGACGGGTTTTACTTTCCAGTCTCACGGTTTCTTCCTTATACAATGTGTTTCCCCCCCCCCCTCAAAAAACAACTCCGATAAGCTTTCACACTTAATTCTATAAAGCCACTTTGGGTAAAAAAAAAGAATAGATAAATAAATAAATAATAATAAACCCAAATTACCCCACTGTTAAAAACAACATTACACTAAATTCCACTAAATAGTTATCAGGAGTTGAATTTACTGGGGAAAATAAAGAAGAAGAAAAAGAAAAAAAGGAAAATCGATAAATCAAATCAACCAATAAATACATAAAGGCTCAAGATGTTTTCCCATATCTTCTAAAGATAGATAGATAGATAGATATCAAATAACCCTTTTCCATCCATCCATCCATCCATCCATCAATCCATCCGCTAGCTAAATAAATAACATACACACACTATTGCTATCTTCCTACACACACTCACACATATCTATCTATCTATCTATCTATCTATCTATCTATCTATCTATCTATCTATCTATATATATATATATATATATATATATATATATATATATATATATATATATATATATATATACATACACACACACACACACACACACACACAACACACACAACACACATACACATATATCATATATACACATATATATATACATATATATACATATCACATATATATATATATATATATACACACACACACACACACATACATATTTAGTCTATTTAACATTGAATATTCTTCTATGTAGAATATTCTAACAAATATTCCATCGATTAATCAGATATACTTTTTATTTATTAATAAGCAACACTTTATAAGACAGCAACAATTGAACAATTGATTTTCTTTACTAGAACTCTAAAATCTGCATTTTATTGCTGAAATTGTGTACAAGTATATCGGTGATTTATAGTGTATTTAATTGCCATATTACGTCAAAATACAAATATCACTCCTTCAAAAACGTCCATAAAAAGTTCAGGGATCAAACGCTGCCATTTACATACAGTGCGTTCAAAAAGTTCCTCCACAGTGTTCATGTAGAATAAGTCCTGGAAGGGGGGGGGTTGTTGGTTAATTAAACTGATTCATATTCTCGCTCGTATTGATTTATTAAATCAATTAAATGTGATGTACTCCTGTCTCCCGAAAAGATGCCTGACATTATTTCCACAAACTAAATCCGTGTATTTATCACCAGGTTAAAAAAAAGTGCTCCACTTCCTGCTCTACACGCCACTGCGGAGGGACTTTTTGAACACGCTGTATAGAAATAGCAGATCCCTGATCCGTTTGTTCATTTGCAAACGTTTTTCCACAGAAATGATTAAAAATTAAGATCAAGTATTTCATTTAAAAACAGATATTATATTTATTACTATAATCAAGTTCTATGAAAATTAAAGCTGACATTCATGTAAATCTATAGTGGTTTATATGATAGTAAAATGTATAGAGGAAAGTCAAGTTAAACATCGTTTTTAATCGCAAAATTTATATTTGTGCATTTTTGAACTCATATTTGTGTGTGTGTGTGTGTGTGAGAGAGAGAGAGAGAAAGTGCATGAGTGGTCATGTGACCCACACCCCTAGACTCAGACGTCTGAATAGTTATAATGAGGAACTCCTGGGATGTCTGTATGTATGTATGTATGTATTTATGCACTCCTGCTGGATCAACAGAATTCTTGTTTTAATTTAATTTAATTTAAGATTTGGGATAAACTGGTTTAAGAGAAAGTGCATGAGTCTTATCCGGGAGAAGAATAAACCCCCGACGCGTCGCATTCCCTCGCTGTAATTTGCTCACACACCGAGACCCGCGAACGTTCAGAAACAGGGATATGAAACCAAACGCAGGGTTGAAACGGGGGAGCAGAATTTCAGGGAACTTTCCGGATGGGAACTTCATTTGGGGGATTTTGGGGAAATTGATTAGAAACGGTGTAAAACACAAGTCTGTAAATTTTGTGAAATGATCAATTAAATGATAATAAAATAATAATAAAATGATTAAATAAATCATTAAACGCAGATTATTCATTCATTCATTCATTCATCTTCTACCGCTATTATCCGAATCTTCCCTCGGGTCACGGGGAGTCTGTGTCTATCTCAGGCGTCTATGGGCATTAAGGCAGGATACACCCTGGATGGAATGCCAACCCATTGCACAGGGACACACACACACACACATACACACTCACACACACATTCATACACTAGGGACAATTTTCCAAGGTGCCAATCAACCTACCGTGCATGTTTTTTGGACCGGGAGGAAAACCGGAGAACCCGGAGAAAAAAACCCCCTGAGGCACGGGGAGAACATGCACAAACTCCACACACACATGGCCGAGACGGGAATCGAACCCGGATCCTGGCGGTGTGAGGCGAACGTGCTAACCACTAAACCACCGTGCCCCGCTAAACGCAGATTAAATGTTTGTAATTATTACATATTTCGATTAGATTACGTAAAGACGATCGTTTCCGCCTCCTCCCCTCCACGCCCGAAGTCCGCTCCGCCACGTAAAAGATAAAACTTAATTATTATTATTTTATTTATTTATTTTTCCCACAAATGCATTTCTTTCATTTTCTCAAAATTCCGACTCACCCCTCCCCCCATGCAATTTCGACATTATTCCTAGTAAACATCCAACATTCCTGGTGCATTCCGCTGCACAATTTGCTGAAATAAGTCAGAATTGCAAAGGGGGAAAAAAATAAAAAATAAAAGAATAAAATAATTGGGAAGTTTTAAAGCTTTTATTTAATTTTTTTATTTAATTACCGTAAATTCTGGACTATAAAGCGCACCTGCATATAAGCCGCATCTGCTCTATTTAAAAAAAAAAAAAAAAAAAAAAAGTAATAAATAAGCCGCACCTGCATACAAGCCGCATCCGCATCCGCTTTTGAATTGTAAATGTACATGTATGTACCTAAATAGATCCTTTCCTAACCTGTATTTTAACACGGTGTAACGGTGGACGCTGCACAGAGACGCGGAGATCCGGAATTCATACAAAACAGGATTTATTAGAATAAAGAACTCAGGAGACGCCGCTCATACGGAGCGGCCAGACAGGCTAGGGAGCTTTGCGCTCTGCGCGCCGTGGTACCGGGAGTACCGGAGAGCAGGAGCGGTGGCGGACTTGGAAGTCCGGGAATCGGGAACAGACAAAGGTTAGGCATAAACATATATCGAGCGTCCGAGTCCGCGACACTAGGTATGTGCTACGAGCCCGGACGGGGATTGTAGAGTGAACCGGGCTTATATCAGGATTTGTGCGTGTGTGTGTGTGTGTGTGTGTGTGTGGAGAAAAGAGCAGGGGAGGAGAGAGAGAGAGAAAGCACCGAGCAGCAACTTTACTGATTAAAACGGGACAGAACCAAGAGAAAATAAGCGCTATTTACAGTATTTATCTTCATTTCTCCTGTGTGTGAAATGACGTCACCTTAACCTTGTAAAGATAGAGTTTGTCCTCCTTCTATCCGCTTCTACCCACTTATATCTGCTAAAGAGGAACTAGCGCATTCTTCTTCTTTGCATTTATTTTGTGTTAGTTTTGATTCTAATTCCGGTTAGAGCCCCT
The DNA here is from genome assembly GCA_030449085.1 of Kryptopterus vitreolus. NCBI lineage: Eukaryota > Metazoa > Chordata > Actinopteri > Siluriformes > Siluridae > Kryptopterus > Kryptopterus vitreolus. Next base: position 6,547,787 of record JACRUU010000007.1, read on the forward strand.
AGCGGTCTGGGAAAAAATCTGCAGAATAGCCGCACCTTATTATTAGCCGCATGGTTCAAAACCTAGGAAAAAAGTAGCGGCTTATAGTCCAGAATTTACGGTAATATAAAAAACGCAGCGATATGGTGAAGCAACGAATACAAGAATAAATAATAATAATTATTATATTATAATATTATATTAATAATAATATTAATAGGAGGTATGGGGAGAAAATAAAACGACGACGTTTTCAGAGTGTAGGATCATTTCAAACATGAACGGTGCATTTTCTTTTTTGGAGTAATTTGAAATGTGTACATTTTTTATTTATATATTTATTTTTGTAATTTGATGCAACAATTCAGTTGGGATTCATTTTCTCAGCTATTTTTGTTTACAATTACAGCAATTAAAAAATACATTTTTCTAAAAAAAAAAAAAAAAGGTGACCAAATTCCTGTCTTTTCTCTCGTATGTTTAGTATTGCTCTTTAATAAAGATATATTATTTCTTATCCCATTTCTCGACCAATCGAATGGAATGGAATAATCAGCAGAATAATCGACGACTGAAATAATATCGCAGCCCTACAAGGAAGTTTTAATAATAATATAATTTAAAAAAAATAATAATAATAATAATATATTGTGGGGCACGGTGGTTTAGTGGCTAGCACGTTCGCCTCACACCGCCAGGGTTTGCATGTTCTCCCCGTGTCTCAGGGGGTTTTTCTTCGGGTTCTCTGGTTTCCTCCCCCCCCTCCCCCGGTCCAAAAACATGCACGGTAGGTTGATTGGCACCTTTGGAAAATTGTCCCTAGTGTATGAATGTGTGTGTGTTGTGTGTGTGTGTGTGTCCCTGTGATGGGTTGGCATTCCATCCAGGGTGTATCCTGCCTTAATGCCCATAGACGCCTGAGATAGACACAGACTCCCCGTGACCCGAGGGAAAGATCGATATAAAGCGGTAGAAGATGAATGAATGAATGAATGAATAATAATAATAATTAGGGGGTTTGGTGCGATATATTGAATATCAGCGATAATATTGCAATAATTTTCATGACGATATAAAATTTGAAATTGTTACGCTCGTTTACGTATTACCTTGTGGGAGACATAACGTGGGAGACGTAAGCGTTGCAGTCACCACATAAGTTTAAGTGTGTTAAGTGGGGAAAAAAAGGTTTCTTTTTAGCCAGAAAAAGAACCGTCTGCACTTCTGAGAGAGAGAGAGAGGGAGAGAGAGAGGTGGAGAGAGAGAGCATGTGACGTTTTTTTTTCCTGCTGCTGCGTCATCAGTCTGAATCAGAGACACACGAGCGGTTTTTCCGCAAGGTCAGCACGTGCCGAATCGGGACGCGGAGTGGAGTGGAGTTTGCGCGGACGTTACCTGTTGCAGAGGCTCGTCGATGAAGTTGGAGCCCGTCAGACGCCGGTCGATTTTGATCGGCTTCGTCTCCTGCTTCAGCTCTTCTAAAGTCTGAGGGAACAGAGAAAGATATCGTTTCGCCGCTTTCCGACGCGTCCCGATTCGCTAACGTGCGTTAAAACACTCAACGTATCGTATAGACTTGAGTGTATAAGAACCAGGACAGGACCAGAACACGACAAAAAAAAAAAAAACCTCATTTACGTTCTTCCTTCTACACTATATCTGCCAAAAGTATCGGGACCCCCGACTCGTCCCGCCGCAACACGCACAAACTGTATATACGGTGTCTGTGGATTTGAAAAACCTTCTCCAGCATGATCACGCACAACGCCAGCATGACGGAGATATTGATGGAGGATATTGTAACAGGACATTGGGACTAAATGTGGAATGGGATGGTTCAAGAAGAAGCACATCGCAATCTTATGGTCTACAACGTACGCTTTTGCCTTATAGTGTTAAACCTTAAGGATGATACTAGATAAATAATCATATGATTGTTTAGTAAACTAATCAACAAAGTATTATTCATGAGGACGGGTCACTCCTGGCAATTAAACGATTATCGTGATGGAAGACTTGAGTTGAATGGCGGCCGAGTGGCAGAACAAGAAGCTCGTGGATCCCATTCCAGCTTTTGAGGCACAACAGAATTTTATATATATATATATATATATATATATATATACATATACATACATACATACATCTACACACACACACACACACACACACACAGGGAGTAAACTAGTTACATGTAACGTTGTGATGTAATTTAATTACAAAATAAAAGTAACAGCAATTCGTTACTCTTACTATATATATATATATATATATATATATATATATATATATATATATACATACATACATATATACATACACACACACACACACACACACATACATACACACACATATATATACATACACAACAGACAAACAAAAAAAATATATATATATATATATACATATATATAATATATAACACACACATACACCATATATATACACACACACACACACACACACATATATATATATATATATATATACACACACACATATATACATACACACAAACATATGTACACCACCACCACCACCAAAGAAAACCGTTCTGAAACCAAAAGAAACCTAAAAAAAAAAAGAACCTGATCACGATCGCTTCTCGACACCGCAGCATCACGTCTGACTCGTGAATAATCAGCTTCCGCACGTACGTACCTTCGTGATGCCGGTCGAGGTAGGGGGCAGGTAGGAGTGTTCACATTTCTCAAGGTGTTTTTCCGAATTTGTCTTCCCAAATAAAAGCGTGACAGCGAAGCCCCTTTAAAGAGAGCGGGGATTTCGGGGGGGGGGGGGGAGAGAAAACAGAGGCGTTATTACGGAACGCGGACGCCAAAAACGCAGGAGGAAGGAAAGGAACGTTGCCACTTACCCGCCAAGAAAACAGAAGATATAAAATGCTAGATAAAATATAGCAAAGGGTCCGAATGTGATGAGGAAAAGCAGGACTCCCAGGCCTCCCCATCCCCAGATGGACAAACTGGCCTGAAAACACAAACACACACACACACTGGTTTTAATGCTCCAGCAAACTGTCAGAACAAAGCCATAAACACAAACATACAGATAACCATGGCAGAGGTACAAACTGGGTCAAATGTTTACAAGGATCGACTCTGATTGGCTCAGTCCAGTGTTTGATACATATTTTGTGCACTTTTTCTAGCGATCAGCATCCGAATCTGAAACACGGCAGGCTCCCAACCCCTCCCTCTCCCAGAGAGATTCTAGACTGATCCGGCCCGTCCCAAAAGCAGCTGTAGTTGAATAAGATTATGACCTAATGGCTTTTTTATTTTTTTTATTGCCCTCATGGCGTGGATTCTCGGCGTGTTCTGCATGCGGTCAGAGGGGAATGGAATACGAACATGCGCTCCGTGCGGATAAAATCCGATCCGGACAATCCATGTTTTTTTTTTTCTCCGAGCAAGAGCGATCCGGCTGACCGAGCACTTTTGGTTTTATTTTTAACCACCACACGATGTTTACTTAGAACACGGGAATAAAGGGGGGGAGGGAAGACCTCCTTCCCTTATCCGCAATTAATTAATTAAAAAGCAATTAATACAAAATTCTTAATACAAATGTTTCATTCTCGAGGCACGGTGGCTTAGCACATTCGCCTCACACCACCAGGATCCGGGTTCGATTCCCGTCTCGGCCATGTGTGTGTGGAGTTTGTGCATGTTCTCCCCGTGCCTCAGGGGGTTTTTCTCCGGGTTTTTTCCGGTCCTTCCTCCCCCCCGGTCCAAAAACATGCACGGTAGGTTGATTGGCACATTGGAAAATTGTCCCTACTGTATGAATGTGTGTGTGTGTGTGTGTGTGTGTGTGTGTGTGTGTGTGTGTGTTCCCTGTGATGGGTTGGCATTCCATCCAGGGTGTATCCTGCCTTAATGCCCATAGACGCCTGAGATAGACACAGACTCCCCGTGACCCGAATTCTTAAAACTACTAATAAGACAATAATAACAGTCGTGATGAGCAGAAAAACATCGTAGCCTGTGTATGTGTAGGTTTGTGTGTGTGTGTGTGTGTGTGTGTAGTGTGTGTATGTGTAGGTTTGTGTGTGTGTGTAGGTATGTGTGTGTGTGTGTGTGTAGATTTGTGTGTGTAGGTTTTTTTGTGTGTTGTGTGCTGCGGGATAAACCCCAAAACCCCCTACCCCCCCCCCCCCCCCCCCCCCCACCCCCCACCACACACACACCACACACACACACACACACACACACACACACTGTATCCAAAATGGAATTATGTGTGAAAAATTGCCGGCTATACAAAATACAATTTGAGTTCTGATCCGAGCCTCGTGTTCTGATTGGCTCATAAAAAGCACTAAAACTGAGAGTGAACATGTGTCCAGTCAGCAGACTTCCTGTTTTTGTCAGCGCAGGAAAGCCGGCCTGTTGCGTCACGAGGCGCACTCCTGACCTAGAGCACACACACACACACACACACACACACACACACACACACACACAGGTGAACGACACACTCGCTGCCTTTTATTTCTAAAGAAGAAACGATGCAGACATGACTCAACCCGTTTATGACCATCTGAGGAAAGTGATTCCTCACAAGGTCTCCTCACGCTGCACCCAAACCAAACGGAGCGAGTCCCGCAGCAGATACAGTGTAGGGCTGTGATTGGTCAGAGAGCCAGTCGAGCGAGGTTCTTCACAAGGCCGGCCCCGAGCTCTCCGCCACGCTCTTCAAAAGGTCAGATAAGGCGTCTGCGCCGAAACCGGGTCACATGGTGCGGCGTGGCGAAAAGCAAACAAAGGACACGATATAAGGAGCTTTTTTGTGTGTGTGTTCTTTCCATTGGTGGATGCAGAGTGTATTTTCGGAGGTCATGAACTACACCGAGCTGCCACTTCGGGGCCCCTGAGCAAGGCCCCTTAAGATGCTGAGGTCACTTCTCCACAGGTTGAATTCGGCTCCCTTTGTCCTGATGGATTTTGACCAGCCAAAACATGTGCGTCTCATTTGAGGTGGTCTTTTGTTTTTGTTTTTTTTTTCCTCCCCACAAAAACTTTCCACAGGAATTTACTATAGAAATAAATTGTCAATTTATAAGCAACAATTTCAGTTGAATATAACAATAGAACTGTAGGGTTACGGAGGCCACGCCCCCAAAAGACACAAACAAATGTCCATCTTGTGAGCGAGAAAAACCAAAGAAAATGTTTATATTCGGTTAAAATATGTAACATATGGGACGTGGCTCCTTTAAGAATTGTGTTCCGGTTGCTTTTCCATATAAACCGGTGATACGTTTAGGTTATACGGAAGCGCATTGCGTTCCCAAAAGATAAAATGGGCTTTATTGAGTAATAGCTTGAGTAAGGTTCCATACGGTAATATACGTGTTATTAGCTAGTGGGCGTAATATGGGGAAAGTTTCTTTATTCATTCATTCATTCATTCATCTTCTACCGCTTTATCCGATCTTCCCTCGGGTCACAGGGGTGTCTATCTCAGGTGTCTATGGGCATTAAGACAGGATACACCCTGGATGGAATGCCAACCCATCACAGCACACACACACACACACACACACACATTCATACACTAGGGACAATTTTCCAATGTGCCAATCAACCTACCGTGCATGTTTTTGGACCAGGGAGGAAACCGGAGAACCCGGAGAAAAAAAGAGAAGGGATAAAAATCCCCCTGAGGCACGGGGAGAACATTCACAAACTGCACACACACATGGCCGAGACGTGAATCGAACCCGGACCCTGGCGGTGTGAGGCGAACGTGCTAACCACTAAACCACCGTGCCCCTTGTTTCTTTATTCATTTGTTCTTTTTCCGTTCTTTGATGTCTGGGTTTCACTCATTAATGCCTGAATGTGTATTAAGGTGTTAATAACGCTTTAACTTCGACAGCCATAGTTTATACGTGGAATATTTCCAGATCCACTTCCCATGGAAAGTTTTACGGGAATGTACCCGAAAATTCATCCAATGATGTTCTTTCCTGTTCCCCCGGGAAGATACCCAGAATGCACCAGGTTAAAATGACGCAGAAAAGAAATGAATGAATCACGGTGTACGAATTCTGATCTATAAATAACGATGATGTGACGGAAATGTTCTGTACCGAAGCGCCAAACATCCGTTAGAAGACCACGTATCGTTCGGCCACGTAAACACTGCATTATTAGAAAGATAACTTCGTGTCGAGTGGGCGGGGCTTCATTCTTCTCTGACTACATGATGCAAACGCTTGCTTCCTTAAACTCAATGTTTAAGGACAAAAGTAACATTTTCAGCCAAATGAGATTCTTCCTCAAAAATACACAGTTAGAGACACATGTATTAGATGTCTTTGGATGGAGTTTAAAACAAACAAACAAACAAATAAATAAATAAAAACAAAATATCGCATCGAACGTGTGTGTGCTTATATGCGCTGATGATTCAGAACAGAAGAGCAGTGTGTGAACGCAGAACATTTCACATCTCTATTGAAACAGGTTTAAGCAGTCGGCCCACTCGCTGCACCTGCAGCAGCACTGCGACTCCTAATGCGCTCGGGTAAACAAATCAGTGTCTGTCCTGGACTAAACAAAAACAATCCTTGAAAAAAACACACACACAATATATATGTGTTATGTATATGTGTATATGTATATATATATGTATATATGTATATATATATATATATATATATATATATATATAGTATATATACACACACACATGTATATAGTATATATCATATATATATATATATATATATATATATATATATATATATATATATATATATATATATATTATATATACACACACACATATATACATCATCGGCATATATATATATATATATATATATATATATATATATATATATATATATATATATATATATATATATATATATATATATATATATATATATATCTATATTATATATATTTAATAATTAATATATAGATGCGCGTATATATATATATGTATATACATATATACATATATATACACACATACACACACACACACACACACACACACACACATGTTGTTGTGTACACAATGACATATATAGTATTTAGATATGCAATAAATGCTGCTAAATAATAAATGCTGCAAACTGCAAACAAAGAATGCTTTCACAAATTTAAATAATGATTATTTTTGTCAATTTGCAAAATGAGCGAATAAAATAAAAATCTAAATCAAATTAATGTTTGGTATATGAATATATGAACGCAGAGCATCACGAACGAGTGTAATAACGATGTAATGCCTCCCACCTCCTCCTCCACCTCCTCCACCACCCAACATCCACCACCACATCCCATTCTTACTGTATACATTACTGTATTATTTTATACTGTTTATTCATTCTAAATGTGTTATTGTTCTGAAATTATTGTATTAGTGTATTATTCTGAATCCTAAAACGAAATAAATAAATCTTAAAAGAAAAATAAATCCGAAAACAAAAACAAATCCGAAAAGAAAAATAAATTGAAAAACAAAATAAACAAATCCGACAAGAAAAATAAATCCGAAAACAAAAAACAAATCCGAAAAAACAAAAACAAATCCGAAAAAACAAAAACAAATCCAAAAACAAAAATATTCGGAAAACAAATACAAAACAATGAATCTGAAAACAAAATTAAAAAAAACCCAAAACAAACAAATACAAATTTGAATTTGAAATAATTCCAAAAAAGTAAATAAATAAAATGAACCAAATCTGAAAACACAATGACAATTCAGCCAAAGTAGAAAAGGTGGCTAATTGTTGGTAAATAAACTGGATGAGACACGTCACTCGGGATACACAAGTAACCGGTAAGTAAATCTTAAGTAAACCTTTTTTCTTGCACACGTTTGCATTTACAATAAAACAATAGTGCTCCAACAGTGCAACTTTATATATTGTTACACTTTTACACGCGCATTTATTTTTAGATTTATTTATTTTTGGAGTTTGAATGAATAATGTTGTTCTAGCACGAATAAACGGTGCAACAGAAGCTGGTTCGTGTCTTGTGTTTCCCCGGAACACCTACAGCGCAGATCAAACCCTCGGTTCACGACGACGTCGTGGTTTTTCCCCGTAGCGGGACCGCCGGGTGCGTTACCATCATTAGGAGCGAGGAGTTACACGGCCGCTGGAAGCTTTATCCGCCTCGGACATGACGCGTGCTCGCCTGCTTTACGAGCTAATCGATATTTCCTCGAGCGTCATCTCCTCGACTCATCCACTCAGCAGTTTATGGTGCGTGGCTGATTAAGTGTGTAATGTGTGTACTGATTAGACGGAACACACGGGTCAGGCTTATAGGGACTCGGCGTAAGCTGATTACTGGGTTGAGAGGACGATCGAGTCCAAGCCCCATAGAGCGACACACGAGCCTCTATTCCCCAAATACTGATCTTTTCATGCTTTAATTATTGGGGGGGGGACCAGCCAGAAGTAATTCATTCATTCATTCATTCATTCATCTTCTACCGCTTTATCCGATCTTCTCTCGGGTCACGGGGAGTCTGTGTCTATCTCAGGCGTCTATGGGCATTAAGGCAGGATGGAATGCCAACCCATCGCAGCACACACACACACACACACATTCATACACTAGGGACAATTTTCCAAGGTGCCAATCAACCTACCGTGCATGTTTTCGGACCGGGGGAGGAAACCGGAGAACCCGGAGAAAAACCCCCTGAGGCACGGGGAGAACATGCACAAACTCCACACACACATGGCCGAGACGGGAATCGAACCTGGAACCCTTACGGTGTGAGGCGAACGTGCTAACCACTAAACCACCGTGCCCGGTGTATTTTTTCAGTTCAGATAAAAAAAAAAAACTAGTCCGCAACTCCGCCATCTAGTGTTTGGGAATAGTCGCTGCAGAGCGACGCAGAAGTATAAAACGCTCCGGACGGCGTCGACTGCGTGTGTAGGCTACAGCGTTCACATCATGCTACGTTCACACGCCATCGCTGTTTTTTTACACAGTTATTAGTAGGCATCTCGACGGGTTTTTCCATCGCCACCATTGGCTCGCTTGAAGCGTCTTTAAAACAACTAAGAGTCCATCAATGATCCGCTGACGGACGCCTGTGACGAAGGGACGCTCGGGATAACCCTCCGAACCCTACAGCGAGAGCAGGCGTCCGTACAAACGACCCCTCGACCTGACCTGAGCCCCCGAGCGAGAGCAGATCGCGAGGTTAAGATCAGCGTGCAGCTCTTTCAGCGTCTCTTAGAAGTGCTCTATAAATACCTTCTCGAGTGGCTCCAGGGCATTGTACAAACTAAGATAAATAAATAAATAATAATAAAACAGGTGGGTCGGAGTTTCCGTCTTGAACGCTAATGGAAAGCACTTAGCATGACGCTCCGATAGGACAGGTTACAAGGTCTCGCGCTTTTATGTACCGTGTTACTGAGACCTGACAGAAAGAGAGAAAGAAAGAAAAAACACGCTACTAGTTGCAGTGCACTAGATTTCAGATGTACTTGTAACGCATTCATTCACGGTTGCCAGATCTTCTGCAAGTTGCGTTGCTTTGGAGTGTAGTTATTTCTCGGCATAACTCAAACACTGGAATTTAATTTTTGTGGAAGTGATTATAGTTAATAATAATAGTAGTGTGTGTGTGTGTGTGTGTATAGTATATATATATATATATATTATATATATATATATATATATATATATATATATATATATATTTATCACATATACACACATATACACACATACATACACATATATATGTGTGTGTACATATATATATATATATATATATATATACACACACACACACACACACACACACACACATACATACATACATACATACATACACACACACACACACACACACACACACACACAGTAGAGGTGTTACAGGAACACAAACTGAAGAACTGGCTATTTTTTATTATCATTTATCGTTATTAAACTAATATTATATAGTAGTATAGTAGTATATATATATATATATATATATATATATATATATATATATATATATATATATTATTATTTGCATATAATGATATAATGAATTTGTAGTATATTATTTCTATTATTATAAAAAATATTAGCATATTATTAGTAGCAGTAGCAGTAACAGTAGTAGAAACAGCATGTTATTGCGTATTAGTATATATTATTATAATTAGTAGTAGCATGATTATCATATTCAGATATTATATATAAAAATAAATATATTATTTGTGAGCAGTCATTTTAATAAAAAAAAAATTTACAAATTCAAATAAATGTCTAAATATTTATAAATATATGAAAATTCAATAGAATAAACAAAATTAATCTTTTTTTTTTTTCCCGGCGGGCGGAACATAACACAGTCACTGTCTAAAGATATGGGTGTAGACGGAAGTGAAATACATTAAAAAAATAAAAAAAAAAAAAAAAATATATATATATATATATATATATATATATATATATATGTATATATATATATATATATATATATATATATATATATATATATATATATATATATATATATATATATATATATTATTCTAGATTAAATTGCGTCTATACCCATACCTTTAGCGCATTTGACAAAACTCAATATCGATATGTACTCAATTTAATCTATATACCAGAAAGGTGTATTTGCATTCATTTGATTTATACCATTTTATTTCTATATATTATGTTTAATTTAAACTTGTTTTTTTTTCATTCTGCTTTAAAAATGTAAAATGTTGACTAAACAACCTTGCAGTCTTTATCACATTATACCAAGGTCACCCCCCCACAACATACTGATATTCACAGAGCAAAACTGACCAGTCTGCGAGTCGCTCTACTAATAATGAAGCTGATAGGAGAATCTCCCGCTGATGGTTTTTATGGACGCTACGATTTTCTACGATGTGTTCATTTAAAGCGCCGATTCACCCGGACGTCACTTCTCTCACCTCTCAACCAATCAGATTCAAGTTTTCAGACTGACTATGGTTCAACAATAACGCGCTCTCTATATATACGGCTGACCGGAACCTTCCTGTGTGTCCCCGAACTCACAAGTCTTAACTTCCAACCAATCACAAGCCAGTATTTACACAATGCCAATTAAGAGCAGGACATACAATCAACAGAACGACAGTGGAGATGATGATGATATCAATATCATGACAGAAATAACTGAAAAAACACTTCCACATTATACAATGATTTAGTACACAATGTACATTTAAAAACAGAAAATAAACATCTACTAAAGAAAAAGGAATTTGACAAATCTACGTATTATTAATGATTAAAGGAGTGTAATTAATGAATGCTAACAAATACATATTCTCATATCCATACAAAGGTGTCCATGAAGCGCAAAAAAAAAAAAAAAAAAAGTCATATGACATGACGATACTGGCCATATTTCCAGTTCTAGGATCAGTTGGTTCAGGAAACACTTTTTCTTTAACCTTTTTATTAATTACAAACTTGTAAGCAGCAGTTTAAAAAAAAAAGAAAAAAGGAATAAATGCAGAAACTTCCTTATTAACCAATATACTCCCCCCCCATATAATATAAAAATACCCCCCCATATCAATATAAAATACCCCCCCCCCCATACACTCCCATCACAAACTTTTATTTGTATTTTTTTAGGGACTCAAATGTACAGGACGTCTTTGGATGTGGTAGAATTACATATTTTATGTTCACTTGACCTGGGAAACCTAATCCTGTTCCAGCATGACGATGCTCCTGTACACAATGGCAGCTCCATGAAGATGATTTGGAAAGAAAGATCTTCAGTGGCCTGTTATACTCCATTTTGGGGATGAATGTGAAAACTGAATGCACCCCGGGAACATCTGCACCTCGCCTACATCCGCACACGACTTCAGTCAGAAGAGTGGAGTGGAATTATAAGAGCAAACTAGGGAATAAATGTGGAATGTGATCCACAAAAAACATGTTTATATTTATATATATATATATATATATATATATATATATATATATATATATATATATATATATAAAAATATAAACATGTTTTTTGTGGATCACATTCCACATTTATTCATTATTTATTCATTATTCATCCCCCAAATTTATTTTTTTTTTTTTGCGCTTCATGGACACCTTTGTATGGATATGAGAATATGTATTTGTTAGCATTCATTAATTACACTCCTTTAATCATTAATAATACGTAGATTGTTATGTTCCGCACCGGGAAAAAAAAAAAAGATTAATTTTGTTTATTCTATTGAATTTTCATATATTTATAAATATTTAGACATTTATTTGAATTTGTAAATTTTTTTTTATTAAAATGACTGCTCACAAATAATATATTTATTTTTATATAATATATGAATATGATAATCATGCTACTACTAATTATAATAATATATACTAATACGCAATAACATGCTGTTTCTACTACTGTTACTGCTACTGCTACTAATAATATGCTAATATTTTTTATAATAATATAGAAATAATATACTACAAATTATATCATTATATGCAAAATAATAAATATATATATATATATATATATATATATATATATATATATATATATATATACTACTAGTACTACTATATAATATTAGTTTAATAACGATAAATGATAATAAAAAATAGCCAGTTCTTCAGTTTGTGTTCCTGTAACACCTCTACTGTGTGTGTGTGTGTGTGTGTGTGTGTGTGTGTGTGTGTGTGTGTGTGTGTATGTATGTATGTATGTACAGACGTGGACAAAATTGTTGGTACCCTTTGGTCAATGAAAGAAAAAGTCACAATGGTCACAGAAATAACTTTAATCTGACAAAAGTAATAATAAATAAAAATTCTATAAATGTTAACCAATGAAAGTCAGACATTGTTTTTCAACCATGCTTCAACAGTAATTATGTAAAAAAATAAACTCATGAAACAGGCATATATGGTATATATATATAATTGATATATAAACCAGCAATATATTATATATATAGATCCTCATATATAAGGGTATATATATAGGATATCCATCATATAGACACACAACACATACATATGTAAGGTGATACCAAGACATCTGGCTATATATATTGTGCCATAAAAAGAAGTATATACGGTGGCTTTAGTGGTTTAGCACGTTCGCCACACACCGGATTCGATTCCCGTAGTCTCGGCCATGTGTGTGTGGAGTTTGCATGTTCTCCCCGTGCCTCAGGAGGGTTTTTTCTCCAGGTTCTTGACCTCAGGTTTCCTCCCGGTCTATAATTTTCAAAAAGCATGCACGGTAGGTTGAAAAACAATTGGCACCTTGGAAAAAATTGTCCCTAGTGTTTTTATGAATGTGTTTATATGAGAATGTGTGTGTGTGTCCTGCGATGGGTTGGCATTCCATCCAGGGTGTATCCTGCACTTATTCCCGTCGCGGCCATGCCCATAGACGCCTGAGATAGGACACATAGATACATACAGATACATACACATACATACATACACACATACTACTATGTACATATCTATAATTTTCTTTCTGATATATATATTATAATATATATATATAGGCATATATAATATATATATATATATATTTTCACATACACATACACACATGGTTGAAAAACACATATATATCATATATATATATATATATATATATATATATCACATATACATATACATAGTATACATATATATATATATATATATATCATATATATATTCTATATACATATATATATATATATATATATATATATCATATATATCATATACATACATATACATATATATATCACACATAAAATGGCCATTTTCAACCACAAAGCTGAAATTGACGTGTTACATGACCATAACCTGCTGACACGTGCAAAAAAAGTCGTCATTTAGCATCACATGTTTAGATCCTGTTTAAGCCTCGCTAAGCGCGTTTCCATCACCCTTCAAAATGTGCACATTTAAATAGCGGGTATTGAAAATGCGCCGAATGGAAACGAGTCAAATTCGCAAAAACACACGTATCGCAAACATGCTTTTTACGTGTTTTTTTATAAAACTGTAATGGAAACTATTTTTCGTATTTCCAGGTCACATGATCGACCTCGCCTTGTCTTGGGCGTGACGCTGCAGGTGTTATAAGAGACGCTATTGCACTGCACAGCTCAAAACAAGTGGACACGTTCATCCGGAAATTTCCGAATCCACAGGTCCTCCTTGAAATGGCGCACTATTACCTCCCAGAACAAGCGCATACATGGCCGCTCCCAAGTATAGCGGGATCGCCTCGTTATTAATGCTTGTATAACTCACCTACGCACCTACGTCTCGTCGTTACTAACTTACTACGTCTACGTCGTTACGTTATTACTAATAAAAACGCCTAATGCGTCGGCTGCGATATAAGTAATCCTGCCGATATCCCGTCTCCATTTTTTTGAATGACGTATCGCGAGAGGACGAGTTTTAGTCGCATGATATGGTCCATGGAAACTTTTTTTAATCGTCATTTAGAAAATATCGCAAACGTTTTGTGATGGAGACGCGCCTAGTGATCCGCACATATAGACGAGTTTGTGGAGACTTTCTGAATATTTATTCCACTTATGCCATTATATTATTCTCCAGTGTTTGGTGAAGATGGATTCTGTGGCGATCTGGATGAAGTAAAAGGGTGCTGGTATAGTCAGGTGTATATGTAGGCGAGAGGAGGATGTTCCTGTGTGTGTGGGGGGGGGGGGTCATCAGTGTTCACCTTCACCGCAGTAAAACATCCCATGTAAAGTAGATGTTCATGGAGCTGCCTCTGCCTCTTGATGGAACAGGTTTGGGTCTCTGAGGGAAAATGTCACGCTCTTGCATATATACAGCTGTTTGGACAATTCTGCATTGACACTTTGGGGAAGAACCTCATATAGCTGGTGTCCCAATACTTTTGCCCTAAAGAATCGAGTTTTCGTATTATGACGACGGCGAAGGCCAGACACACACGATACCCCTGTAAGACGGGTTGACGCGCAATTTCGCTGACGCAAACAAAAAATCTCGTTTCGTCAGCAAGAATTCTTAAAATGACACGAAAACGACATCTTTATAAAATTCGCTATTGTTAAAACCTAAAACCTCAGTATGTCAACGCTTATACGGCGCTACGAAACACCAATACACGATAATGTCACAGGATTACACACACATCACAAACTGCATTCCGGATCCACCCAGATGTTCCCATGAAGTTCTCGTCACTTTAAAAACCTCTGGCTGCTGCTGAGGAGGACGTTCCCATTGGAACAATAATTCACGACTGCGTATTGTTATAAAGATCGCCACGAGATTCCCGTCCTAGGGAGGGAAAGTTTCTTCACTTGCCAAGGGAACTTTACGTAAAAATTCCAAGTAAATAAATAAAAAAGATAAAGACTGGGAATTCATGGGAATTCATGGGAAACTGGAGGAAATGTATCTAAACTCTACCGTATACAAATGCGTTTGGTTATAAGGTGACATAAGAGCTGGCGGGTATGTCGTCATCATGGATTAGTTCTCTTCAAGAACTGTACACATACACAGAGTGTGTAAAAGGGCTCGGAATATCACTCTGGATCCCTCACATCCAAGACACATGCTCTACGAACCTTTTATTTCCCCCCAATTTCTCTCAAAATCTCTCCCTTCAATCAAATTAATGATTATTTTACATTTATTTAAAAAAAAAAAAAAAAACAACGCTACAGAGCACAAGAAAAAGTTTCTTCCCTCATGAACACTTAAAATGCCATTTCTGATCAAATAGAAACAAAAAAAAATAGAACTATTTTTGTGCAATAACAATGTTACCT
>JACRUU010000007.1:6568597-6573597 GCA_030449085.1 Kryptopterus vitreolus
TCTCTCTCTCTCTCTCTCTCTCTCTCTCTCTCTCTCTCTCTCTCTCTCTCTCTCTCTCATATGTAACAGAACTGTAGAACTGTGCTGTTACACACCATGCATCTTTACACTGTTTAAAATGTAATTAGTTGCCCAGGCAGCAGGGGGCTGTATAGGGGAGAAATGTGCAATTTATACAACCCTCTGCTGCCTGGGCAACTTATCACATATTAATCCTCTTTATTTACCCTCACCGCATCTACACACATCACACGTCTCATATGTATATATATATATATATATATATATATATATATATATATATATATATATATATATATTATATATATGTATATATATAATATATATAATATATAATATGTATATGGGCTTATATATGTATTAAAATTTAAATCTTCAACGCAACACACATTTATTCAATTATGTCTCTCCTTCATTCAAATATGCAAAAAATCTGCACCAAAATCCCCCATAATTCACACATAATTCACACATAATTCACACATAATTCACACATAATTCACAAAACCAAAACCGTCCGTGTTCCTTTCGGTGTCCTGGTGATTTACGTTATTTACGTTATTTACAAAAATGATTTCAATTATTTACAAAATGCCATCGCTACTTTAAAATTTGGCTTCACGAATAATAATCATACATTTGTACAAGGTATAAATGTATACATTAATATTGTCCATGCCCATGTCTATTGGTGTATTAAAAAAGGGAAGAGTATTCATTTAAGTTACACTTGAAACAGATACAAATGTGCAATTATATTAATCGATTAATCATGAGTCCTGACAGTCATGCGATTAATAACAACTAAATATTTTAGTTATAATATATATATATATATATATATATATATATATATATATATATATATTAAATTACAGTGTGTAATTTAATTACAAAATAAAAGTAACAGTAGTATTTTATTTTAGTATTATATATATATATATATATATATATATATATATATATATATATATATATATATATATATATATATATATATATACATGCACAGAGAGTGAGAGAAAGTATTTAAGAGTGTGAGAATAAGAGCGTGTATATAGAGTATATACCTGTCCTAGATAGGATAAGCCGCCAAGTGGGTCACACAGAAGACACGGGTACAGATAAACATAATCCCAGGTTCCATCTGAGGCCCTGTAGGAGGTCACCGTAACCAGGTTCCCCATCGCACATGAGCTGACGGTGTCACTCACTCGCTTCCCACATCTCCTTCTTTCCCTCTACGACTCCTTATTAGAATAATGCAAATGTAAGCATCATGCATGTTGACACTGCAGCACTGATAACACACACACACACACACACACACACACACACACACTCACATGAGATTCATGTCTGGCTGGGTCACGACCTTCCACATGATTTTACCAATCACAAGGTAAAGCAAACTTTGAACCCTTGGACACTTTATGGCTGTAAATGACGGAGTGTAAATCTCCAGGCTACTCTCGCTTTCTCTTACAAACGACCATCTCCAGACGTATTTAAGCAGCCAGACGTTTGAGGAAACTCCGCTTTTGACAGCGTCCTGGTCCTTTGCAAAGCGAGCTAGCAGCCTGTGCAGTGAGGAGCAATGTGAGGATCAGACCATCGGCTGGTCAATAATGCGGAGAAGTGAAAAGAAAGAAAGAATAAAATAATATTGGTTAAATGGCTTTCCACCAGAACATCGACTTACTAGGAAAATACAGACGAGAAAACAAAACGAAGCTTGAAGAAAAACAGGTTTACGAAAACAACAACAAAACACTACACCACACAAAACAAACAGATGGAGATCTTGAGGAGAAAGTGGAATAAAGGTCACATAGTGAGATTGCTTTACTGTTTACTGAACCATCCTTTAATTGTTTCTATTTTGTGAAAACGCATTTTTCGTCGTTGCTACACCGTTTCAAAGTGCCGGGGAGAAAATAAACACCCAGTGGGAATGACTCGGGTTTTCAAATGTATCCAGATTATTCATTCATTCATTCATTCGTTCATCTTCTATCGCTTTATCCGATCTTCCCTCGGGTCACGGGGAGTCTGTGTCTATCTCAGGCGTCTATGGGCATTAAGGCAGGATACACCCTGGATGGAATGCCAACCCATCGCAAGACACACACTCACACACACACACTCATACACTAGGGACAATTTTCCAAGGTGCCAATCAACCTACCGTGCATGTTTTTGGACCGGGGGAGGAAACCGGAGAACCCGGAGAAAAACCCCCTGAGGCACGGGGAGAACATGCAAACTCCACACACACATGGCCGAGACGGGAATCGAACCCGGACCCTGGCGGTGTGAGGCGAACGTGCTAAACAACAAACCACCGTGCCCCCTCTGTATCCAGATGAATGTAAATGTATTTACATGTATAATTTAACTTAGCATTAATTTAGCGTCCAACAAAAATGTATTGCACACAAGTATAAAAAAACAAAACAAAAAAAACAGGACCAATTAATTTGCTGAAGTAACAAAGATACTCCACCAATAGCTAAATATATATATATATATATATATATATATATATATATATATATATATTTATTTATTTATTTATTTATATTTATGGCATTTGGCAGACGCCCTTATCCAGAGCGACTTACAACTGAGCAATTGAGAGTTAGGGGCCTTGCTCAAGGGCCCACTATGGCAGCTCAACAGTGCATGGATTTGAACCTGCGATCTTCAGGTCCGTAGGCCAACACCTTAACCACTGAGCCATCACCTCCCTACATATTTTACATACATTACAATTTCTACTCACCTCGTGAGCGTTTTATACTTCTGCGTCGCTCTGCGGTGACTATTCCCAGACACTAGTTGGCGGTGTTTGAGTTTCTTAATTGGTGTTTTGGGTTTGTGCTCTAGCAGCAATGTTCCTTCACGTTAAAAATTGCGATACGGAGGAATACACCTGAAATAAAATATGCTGACAAGCCGACCAATCACAGACCTTGTTCTTACCTTGGGTAAGTCTCTGCCTGTATTTCTGATCTATTCATCTTTGCACTTAGCCTCCACCATGCAACCACCACCATGTTTCCTGCTCTCCATCCCTTTATGCATAGTTTAGTTCCCCAGGATTGGCTTTTTGTCACTCTTGATTAATCGCAACTTAGTCGCCCATTTTTATCGCAACTTTTCTGGTTTTGAATACACTTAACAACAGGGGACAAATATGGACGCATGTTTATCATTACTGAAAAATGCTCTTGTAAATGGTGTAAAGTAATTATAGTGTTTTAAATTCATTACCAGTTTCCACATGTTTTTAATTGGCGGATGTGTGCATCATTCCGTGCTTGCTCTGAGACTTGGTGCATCAGTTAAATTAATGTTTGTTGATTAAAAACTATTTATAAAAAAAAGAAATAAAAAATTCCGGTGGAGTTTTAAAAAAAAAAATCTATCTATCTATCTATCTATCTATCTATCTATCTCTATATCTATCTATCTATCTATCTATCTATCTATCTATCTATCTATCTATATATATATATATATATATATATATATATAGTATATATCTATATATATATATACAAACCGGATTCCAAAAAAGTTGGGACACTATACAAATCGTGAATAAAAACTGAATGCAATGATGTGTAGGTGCCAACTTCTAATATTTTATTCAGAATAGAACATAACACACGAAACAAAAGTTTAAACTGAGAAAATGTACCATTTTAAGGGAAAAATATGTTGATTCAGAATTTCATGGTGTCAACAAATCCCAAAAAAGTTGGGACAAGGACATTTTCACCACTGTGTGGCATCTCCCCTTCTTTTTACAACACTCAACAGACGTCTGGGGACAGAGGAGACCAGTTTCTCCAGTTTAGAAATAGGAATGCTCTCCCATTCTTGTCTAATACAGGCCTCTAACTGTTCAATCGTCTTGGGCCTTCTTTGTCGCACCTTCCTCTTTATGATGCGCCAAATGTTCTCTATAGGTGAAAGATCTGGACTGCAGACTGGCCATTTCAGTACCCGGATCCTTCTCCTACGCAGCCATGATGCTGTGATTGATGCAGAATGTGGTCTGGCATTATCTTGTTGGAAAATGCAGGGTCTTCCCTGAAAAAGATGACGTCTGGATGGGAGCATATGTTGTTCTAGAACCTGAATATATTTTTCTGCATTGATGGTGCCTTTCCAGACATGCAAGCTGCCCATGCCACACGCACTCATGCAACCCCATACCATCAGAGATGCAGGCTTCTGAACCGAGCGTTGATAACAACTTGGGTTGTCCTTGTCCTCTTTGGTCCGGATGACATGGCGTCCCAGATTTCCAAAAAGAACTTCGAATCGTGACTCGTCTGACCACAGAACAGTCTTCCATTTCGCCACACTCCATTTTAAATGATCCCTGGCCCAGTGTAAACGCCTGAGCTTGTGGATCTTGCTTAGAAATGGCTTCTTCTTTGCACTGTAGAGTTTCAGCTGGCAACGGCGGATGGCACGGTGGATTGTGTTCACTGACAATGGTTTCTGGAAGTATTCCTGAGCCCATTCTGTGATTTCCTTTACAGTAGCATTCCTGTTTGTGGTGCAGTGTCGTTTAAGGGCCCGGAGATCACGGGCATCCAGTATGGTTTTACGGCCTTGACCCTTTCTCACAGAGATTGTTCCAGATTCTCTGAATCTTTGGATGATGTTATGCACAGTTGATGATGATAGATGCAAAGTCTTTGCAATTTTTCGCTGGGTAACACCTTTCTGATATTGCTCCACTATCTTTCTGCGCAACATTGTGGGAATTGGTGATCCTCTACCCATCTTGGCTTCTGAGAGACACTGCCACTCTGAGAAGCTCTTTTTATACCCAATCATGTTGCCAATTAACCTAATTTGTGTTCCAGCTCCTCGTTATGCTTAAATTTACTTTTTCCAGCCTCTTACTGCTACTTGTCCCAACTTTTTTGGGATTTGTTGACACCATGAAATTCTGA
>JACRUU010000007.1:6583597-6591097 GCA_030449085.1 Kryptopterus vitreolus
ATGATAGCGCTCCGGGGCAGGTCTGATCGAATCTAGGAGTGGGTCAGTCCTTTGTGGAAACCCTGTGATTGGGTTCCTTGAGGGTTTGTTGTGCGATCTGGATTGCAGGATTGTAAGAGTTGTGGGCTCAGGGACTAATTAAGGCTCTGGATGACTGATCGGAAGGTTGGCTTGTGCATTGGGCGTCCAGTCATGTGGCCCTTAAGCGAGACCCTTGGTGCTACAGGGGCACTGTATCATGGTTGATCCTGATCTCTGACCCTAGCTTCCTAACATCACTGGGACGTACGAAGAAATAACCCTGAGATCAATAAAGTATTAATGGATTAATACATTTATTTTTCAGTTTCCGAGTGTTTCAATGTGGTCAAACGTGGGTCTTCATGTCCTTGTGCTTCATGTCCTCTACCGCTTTATCCGATCTTCCCTCGGGTCACGGGGAGTGTGTCTATGTCAGGCGTCTATGGGCATTAAGGCAGGATACACCCTGGATGGAATGCCAACCCATTGCAGGACACACACACACATTCACACACACACATTCATACACTAGGGACAATTTTCCAAGGTGCCAATCAACCTACCGTGCATGTTTTTGGACTGGGAGGAAACCGGAGAACCCGGAGAAAAACCCCCTGAGGTACGGGGAGAACATGCAAACTCCACACACACATGGCCGAGACGGGAATCGAACCCGGACCCTGGCGGTGTGAGGTGAACGTGCTAACCACTAAGCCACCGTGCCCCTCTCAATAGAGTTAATAGGTGGATTTCAAACCCGGCGTCGGAATGTAAGTGACTGGGTTTAACACCAGCACCTCCAAGAACAAGGTCGTGCTTTTCTCCTTAAGAAATGGACAGAAGGACGTTTCAGAGACCTTCCTGGTGGTGGAGGAGTGTTTCTCAACTGCTGGTCGAAGAAAGAAAGTGCAATGCTGACAAATGTTTCAAAGGCAGCAGCGTCTGTAGGGTTGAAGGTCCGGGAGCTCTTTTTAAAGCAGTGATTGAGCGATAGATAGAGTGATAGAGCATCCACGACCCTGTCCTCGGTTATAAGTTGTGTGTAATAACACATGTACTTGTCGTATGCTGGACGTTAGAGCAAAGGGAAATTCTTTCTTCTCCTATCCCAGTGATGTTAGGAAGCTGAGGTCAGAGGCCAGGGTTAACCTGAACGTTAAAAACCTTGCTCAAGGACCCCAAGAGTGGTAGTGTGGCTCTCTCTCTCTCTCTCTCTCTCTCTCTCTCTCTCCCTCTCTCTCCTATCTATATATATATATATATATATATATATATATATATATATATATATATATATATATATATATGTATATATATATACATATATATATTCATTCATTCATTCATCTTCTACCAACAACGCTTCTAAATCTATCTACCGCTTTAATCCGATCTTCCCTCCCTCGGGTCACAGGGAGACTTTGCCTTCTATATAGCCGTCTATAGGCGTCTATAGCCATTATGGCATGATACACCCTGGATGGAATGCCAACCCACACACACACATACACACATATACACACACATTCATGCACTAATGACAATTTTACAAGGTGCCAATCAACCTACCGTGCATGTTTTTGGACCGGGAAGAAACCGGAGAACCCGGAGAAAAACCCCCTGAGGCACGGGGAGAACATGCACAAACTCCACACACACATGGCCGAGACGGGAATCGAACCCGGGACCCTGGCGGTGTTGAGGCGAAACGTGCTAACCACTAAGCCACCATGCGATGGCAGCCATAGTGCACCAGAACTCCCACCACACACCAGCTTACTGGTGGCGATTAGACAGAATGATGAAGCCAATCAGTAAATATGGGTACGTTTAGGAGGCCGTGATGGTCAGAGGCCATTGGGCGAATTTGACCGGGATGCTGAGGACACGCCCCTACTCTTTTTGCAAACACATTGTGGGATTTTTAATGACCACAGAGAGCCTCGCTTTAACGTCTCATCCAATAGATGGTGCTTTTTGACAGTATAACGTCCCCCGTCTCTATACTGGGGTGTTAGGATCCACACAGACAACAGGGTAAGCGCCCCCTGCTGGCCACAGTAACACCTCTACCAGCAGCAACCTAGTATACACAGGTGGTCTCTCATCCAGGTACTAACCCGGCTCATTCCTGGGCCATCAGTCTTGGGCTACAGGGTGATATGGCTGCTGGCAAGCAAAACAAACAAAAACAAAAAAAAATAAACAAACAAACAATAAAAAAATAATGTTAGGGCTGCCACGATTAGTCGTCAACGTCGACTAGTCGACTATAAAATGTCGGGAAATTTCACTGTTCACACGTGGTATTATTTAGGCGGCCTCATGTAACTCACGACTAACACACGCACATGAAACTGCAATGCACCGTTAGGACTGATGGGGGCAGTAGCGCCTTTTAACCATTTGCGTCCTAAATCACTCAATCAATCAGTGAAGACGTGTAAACACGGAGATCAGCAATGGCAGACGCTGCGTGTGAGCAGAATCTAATGAATTCGACGCCGCGATTATTTAAAAGTCTGTGCATTTTATTTAAATATAATAAAAATAATAAAGTTAAATGCGCGTTTTAAAAACCACGGCAGTGCAACGGTGCTGCACGCGCATCCTCCAGGCGGGTGAGTTTGTTTGTTTTTTGTTTACTCTTTTGGAAAATGCGACTTTCAGTGTCATAAAGTATTTTAAGGCCTTTTCATGACAGACGGTGTTTACACGCAGTTAATCCACTTCTAAAACAAATAGTCGCAATATTCGGGGTGCGCGCGCCGCAGTAATCCATACGTATAAACCCTTTCCTACTGTTTGTTTACACATGGCGACAACAATGTCAACAATTAGCGCAAATAATACAATGCATTTTGCCCAAGGGCAGTTTGTGCTTCACTCCAGTTACTGGATGTTTATCTCAGTGTTTACATTGTGTACCGTCGCGAGGCATTTTATTACTCGATTATTCTTACATTTTATTATCAGTGCATTTATTAAATTCAGTGTTGCGCTTTTATTTATTTATTTTTTTTGGTGCTGTTGTCAATTATTTCATTTATTTACTAAGAGACTTTATGTTGACCGATACAGGTGGTAGCAAGTGAAGTCGGGGCAGAAATAATCGCTGACTAATCGGAAACCGAATCTATAGATTAGTCGAGTCATAAATCTACATCATAAATACATAAACTACTACTACAACAACATCATAAATAAATAAATAAATAAATAAATAAATATAATACTTCTACTACATCTATAGATTAGCCGAGTCATAAATCTACATCACAAATAAATAAATAAGTAAACTACTACTACATCATAAATAAATAAACTACTTCTACAACAACACCATAAATAAATAAACTACTACTACATCTATAGATTAACCGAGTCATAAATCTACATCATAAATAAATAAATAAACTACTACTACAGCATAAATAAATAAATAAATAAATATACTACTGCTACATCTATAGATTAACCGAGTCATAAATCTACATCACAAATAAATAAAATAAATAAGTAAACTACTACTACATCATAAATAAATAAACTACTTCTACACAACATCATAAATAAATAAACTACTACTACATCTATAGATTAACCGAGTCATAAATCTACATCATAAATAAATAAATAAACTACTACTACAGCATAAATAAATAAATAAATAAATAAATATACTACTACTACATCTATAGATTAGTCGAGTCATAAATCTACATCACAAATAAATAAATAAACTACTACTACTACTACAACATCATAAATAAATAAATAAATAAATATACTACTACTACAACATCATAAATAAATAAATAAATATACTACTACTACTAAACTACAACAACATCATAATATAAATAAATAAATATACTACAACTACATCCATAGATTAGTCGAGTCATAAATCTACATCATAAATAAATAAACTACTACTACATAACATCATAAATAAATAAATAAATAAACTGCTAATACATCACGAATAAATATAAATAAATAAATAAATAAATAAACTAAATTGGTACTACTACAATCATAAATAAATAAATAAATAAATAAATAAATAAACTACTACTACCTACACTACAATCATGAATAAATAAATAAATAAATAAACTACTACTGCAACATCATAAATAAATAAATAAATAAACTAAACTACTACTACTACTACTACACACATCATGAAATAAATAAATAAATAAATAAATAAAGAAACTACTACTACTACTACTACTACATCTATAGATTAGCCGAGTCATAAATCTACATCATAAATAAACAAATAAACTACTGCAACATCATAAATAAACTACTACTACAACAACCTCATAAATAAATAAACTACTACTACAGCATAAATAAATAAATAAATATACTACTACTACATCTATAGATTAGCCGAGTCATAAATCTACATAATAAATAAATAAATAAACTACTACTGCCACTACATCATAAGTAAATAAATCAACTACTACAACCACATCACAAGTAAATAAATAAATAAACTACTACATCATAAATAAATAAACTACTACTACTACATAAATAATAAATAAACTACTACTACTACATCGTAAATAAATAAATAAATAAACAAAATACTACTACATCGGCAAATAAATAAATAAATAAATAAACAAACAAACTACTACTACTACTACATCATAAATTAGTGGTTAGCACGTTCGCCTCACACCGCCAGGATCCGGGTTCGATTCCCGTCTCGGCCATGTGTGTGTGGAGTTTGTGCATGTTCTCCCCTTCTCCCCGTGCCTCAGGGGTTTTTTCTCCAGGTTCTCCGGTTTCCTCCCCCGGTCCAAAAAACATGCACGGTAGGTTGATTGGCACCTTGGGAAAATTGTCCGTAGTGTGTGAATGTGTGTGTGTGTGTGTGTGTGTGTGTGTGTGTGTGTCCTGCGATGGGTCGGCATTCCATCCAGGGTGTATCCTGCCTTAATGCCCATAGACGCCTGAGATAGACACAGACTCCCCGTGACCCGAGGGAAGATCGGATAAAGCGCTAGAAGATGAATGAATGAATGAATGAATGACGTTTATTTTGTTCGTAGGGAAAAGTCTGGACGTCATGTGAATGCACAATCCTATTGTAGCACATGGAACCTAGGCTTTTGCTCTGACAGCATGAACCCGGGTGAGGAGCCACCGCTTCCAGACAAGCGAGATGGTTTCTAAACCCTAGAATCATATCCCAGATGTTCCTGGAACGTTTTTGGGGGGGGGGGCATCGGCATAACGAAGGTTTTTTTCGGCATAACGATCCTCTCGTCATCACGAGCTACAAAATGAATAAACGTGCATTACGAGAGTCAGAAGGAGATTATATATATATATATATATATATATATATATATATATATATATATATATATATATAAAAAAGCAGGCTTAAAATATAGTAATTGTACAGCTATTTTGCCAAACCGAAACACACATCCTTTCCTCTAAACCTTCATAAAAACGTTTTTTTTTTTTTTTTTTTTTTTTTTGCTCTCTCTCTCTCTCTCTCCATGTGGGCATTTTTGTTCTCCTTTTTTTTTTCATCTTCAAGCCTTCTGACACAATCGGATAGAAATAGATCTCGGGGGAATTCACGCGGAGAGTCCGCTCCGGAATGAACTTTTAGAAGTGTAAACAGCGTCTGGTGCGTGTTTTTTTTTTTTTTTTCTTCTTTTTTTTTTTTTTTTTTTTTCTTTTTCTTCTCCTTTTTTTTCGCCGTTATTGTTGCGTCCATTTTTAAACTTGGGGGGGGGGAAATTTGTCAGGGACGAGCCGATGCACATGACCTATTTTCGCTACGGCAACAGCAGCAGCCGCCGTGTCTGTTTTGTCTGGAGAGGAAAACCTCGCTATCAGGAGGTTTGTGTCTGTGTGTGTGTGTGTGTGTGAGAGAGAGTCCTGGATTTCACTGGTGGTATTGTCTGTTGTATGAGGATGTATCTTGGAAACTCCCTGCACTTTTTTTTAAAAAAAAAAAAAAAAAAAAAAAAAACACAAAAAAAAAAAATGTACGGCGTGATGCCACTCTGGCCAACAATAGTAAAAGAGGAAACTGGCTGCGTGCAGAAGTTTCTCCAGGGAACGTCTTTCACCTCTTCCGACCTCGCACCGCGTTTCCTTTCCCTAATCCGACTTCGCATGTCTGCGTAATTTGGTCTTCGTCCAAAATGCTTCTGGAATGTTCTCATCATACGGACGGAATGTTCATTCATTCATTCATTCATTTTCTACCGCTTTATCCGATCTTCCCTCGGGTAACTGGGAGTCTGTGCCTATCTCAGGCGTCTATGGGCATTAAGGCAGGATACACCCTGGATGGAATGCCAACCCATCACAAGACACACACACACACATTCACACACACATTCATACACTAGGGACAATTTTCCAAGGTGCCAATCAAACTACCGTGCATGTTTTTGGACCGGGGGGAAACCGGACCGGAGAACCCGGAGAACCCGGAGAAAAAACCCCCTGAGGCACGGGGAGAACATGCAAACTCCACACACACATGTCCGAGACGGGAATCGAACCCGGACCCTGGCGGTGTGAGGTGAACGTGCTAACCACTACGCCACCATGCCCCCTCGGACGGAATGTATCGGGCATATATACGATCTCATTCCTAAACGACGTCGACTCGCTTCCCGGGTTTTTGCTACGGCGTATCCCACGCCTCGACCCCTACCGTACGCCAAAAAAGCAACTACACGTCACGTCCACGCAGAGCGCCAGGTCTGTGATCGGTCGTCTCGCCGGCGTATTTCAGTCGTACGTATTCCTCCCTACCGCCGTTTTTAAAGTCCATAGAGAAGAAACAAAGGATCACGGAAGAGAAAATATAAACACCTCTAGGATTCTTCATCACCATTTTACAAAGACTTAAGCCAGAGAATTCCTGTCACTGCAGGAAGTCACCAGTGTTGCTACAGCCGAAACCCAAAAGCACCAAAACTCAAAACAGCGCCAACTAGTGTCTGGGGAATAGTCACTGCAGAGCGACGCAGAAGTATAAAATGCTCGCGACGGCGTCGGAACCGTGCGTTCACTTCACTCAGAAGTATAAACCAGCCTCTTTGCGTTCACATCACGCTACGTTCACATGTTATTGCTGTTTTTTTTTTTTTTTTTTTTTTACATAGATATTGGTAGTGCTATTTTGCAATAATTTATTGTCCTGTCTTTGTAGAAAAATGCGAATTGTGTGAGATATTCTTTGCGTGGGTTTTGGAGTGGAAGATCTCCTGCGGGATGGAGTTTTCCTGCTGACGTTACCCCGTCGCTGCATCAGCTACTAACACCATTGTGGCGGAAATGTAGTGAAACATCTATATCGGGACTATTCAGTTGGCGGCACTCGCGGTGATTAGTTTATTTTAGTGGGAAAACGGCGCTAGGGTTATACAGTGTTGAGTACAAGCACGAGCCGCAGTCGACGGCTGCGCAGAG
>JACRUU010000007.1:6596097-6598597 GCA_030449085.1 Kryptopterus vitreolus
ACGTTCCCTTTCACAAATCCACCGCTCCACCTCTCCGTATCACTTCTCTAACACACCCTTAGGTACTCTGCACAGTTGCTCTCTCTCTCTGTGCATGTGTACCTATTGATCGATGCATCGATAAGTACATATAAGCGCATCGCATTCCCAAATCCGTATTACGCAATAAAGCTCATTTTATCTTTTGTGAACGCGAATGCGCTTCTGTATAACCTAAACGTATTATCACCAGTTTATATGGAAAAGCAAACCCGGAACACAATTCTTAAAGGAGCCACGTCCCATATTTTACTATGAAAACCACCAATAAACAAAATAACATTGAAATGAACAAGAAATTAATATTAAAAGAATCATTTCCAGAGTAAAATAAATATGAAATAATCAATAATTTGATTAAAGGGAGAGATTTTGAGAGAAATGTATATAATTTCTGTAACAGATAAACATCTGGTACAGTGACTCAGAGTATTAGAAACATGCAAAGTATTCATTTATGGTACATGGAACATGTGCAGTTAATATATATATATAGTAATCTATTGACAGCCCTAATATCCATCTATCTATTTATCTATTTATCTATCTGTCTGTCTGTCTCTCTCTCTCCCATCTCTCTCTCTCTCTCTCTCTCTCTCTCGGGTGTCTGTGTGTGTGTGTGTGTGTGTGTGTGTGTGTGTGTGTGTGTGTGTGTGTGTGTATATATAGTATATATATATATATATATATATATATATATATATATATATATATATATATATATATATATATATATATATATATATATTATTTTGGTGCAAGGGGAAACGTATGGAAATGTAGATACTTGTAGCACTTGTAGTTTCATCTTGCTGAAAACCAAATGCGTTCATCCACAAGTCAGGTACCGATGTGTGAAAAAGTGTTGGCCCCCTTCCTAATTGCGTTTTTTTTTTATCCGTTTGTCATACTTGAATATTTCAGATCGTCTAACAAATGTAAACACTTTCTTGCAAACAGAGATCGTCTAAGTATATATAACTGGAATGTCTATGTGACTGTAAATAAACCAAGTCACCGAATAACGGAAATATGACTTTTCCCTGAATTAACGCGCCACATTGTGTGCTTTTCACCTTTCTACCTCGAAATGAGTGGTGTGTAATCCTTAGAGCCCTCTGCTGGCGGTGTGGTGAAATGCAATTCTACTGACAAGGTTTAGTAAAATCCCTGGGCTACAAACAAAACAATACTAAAAAAAACAAACAAAAGCAAGCTTGTTGATGAGGCTGATTTCCAGTAAACACATCAGCTGTGTTTATTGCATTGGCAGAAAAACTAGCTATTCTGCAGGCATCAGAGATTCACATGGACTACATCATGGGGAACGAGACGTAAGGTTTATAGAAAGCGAAGTGCTTGAAATGGGAAATAAAAGCAATGTTTATTAGTCTCGTCGGAAAAAAAAATTGCTGATGAAATAACAGCTTTTGAAAGAGACGAACGCATGGTGGAGGGGGGAGAGAGAGAGAGAGAGAGAGAGAGATATAAGGGACTGAGAGGAGGAGATAAAGAGGAACCAGGGAGAAGGATGAAGGCAGACAGCTGTGTTTTTGTGGTGCTATTTTAAGCGTCTAGCCGCTGCTCCACTCCCCTGGTTTGGCCCAGCCTATTTCTGTCCTGGGCCGGCCCTGCTGCTATTCCTGCCACCTGGGAGTGCAAGAGAGAGAGAGAGAGAGAGAGAGGGGGGGGGGGAGGGGGGGCGGGGGGGGGGAGATCTTCTGTACATTCACACGGTGATGATAGGAAGAGCGAGGGACGGAGAGTGGAGGTGGGAGACGGGTCGTTTTGTAGCGATCCAGAGATAATCCGAGTGCGAAAAAGAAAAAAAAGACTTCCTTCTTTCTCTCCTCTCCAGTCAAACTCAGAATAGAACGGGTTTGTTTTTTTTTTTTTTTTGTCGTTTTTTTTTTTTTTTCAATAGCGATTGAGGAGCGAAAGGAAAGCGAACGTCCCTGCTGTAGGATTGGGGTGTGGGTCGGTGCTGGGGTGGTGGGGGCGCGGCGAGGGTAAAGGGTTGCTACAGGACGCATTCAGAATGCTGCAGACTATTTATGAGAGCGAGTCGCGCATCCCTGCTGAGTGGCTCAGGAACCTCCTGGATACACACAGCATCTCCAGCAGTGTGATTGGCTCAGGTACCACCTCTATCTTCTCCCTCTCACACACACACACACACACACACTCACACACACACACACACACTAATACACAGATTGTGGCATATTTTGCACCTCTATAGTTATCCTTTTCTCACTATGTAACTCTTTCACTTCCTCTCATCTACCCCCCCTCCCTACTTTCTCTCAGGTGTGTGTTTGTTTAGGGTGGCCCACGATGGCATATCACCCCCATATCACCATATTCAATTTGTGTAAATAATGTTGCTAAATATGACATTTTCCCCCCCAGTTACCCCTATAATCTACATCCATGTACAGGCGATCCCTGTTTGTTTGTT
>JACRUU010000007.1:6603597-6608597 GCA_030449085.1 Kryptopterus vitreolus
TCTTGCGCCAGTCAGTATGTGATGATGATGATGGTCCCCTGACGGAGCGCGTGTAGCTCGCAGGCCTGACTGCGGCCCCTGGCGCCGGTGGCGTGACGAGGGTGCTGTTTACCTCGCTCAGCCTCAGGCGGGTGGAGCACGAGACCAGCTCCATGCTCTGGGCTCCTTGGCGCTCGGGCGCGGTTATTCCTGGCCTCGTTATTTTGGGCTTAAGGCATTAGGGGCGCCAAGATTAGCCTCGGTTATCATTCTGTCGAAGTTCACTCCTAATAAAACCGCCCACCGGAAAAGCTTTATTTAGAACCTTTCTTCTCCTGCACACTTCACCTTGCTTGTTTGTTTGTTTATTTGTTTATTTTTGTTGTCTACCTGTTTGGGAACACCTAGCAGTAGTATGGTTGTAGATTAGTGTAGGACTTCCTGTGCACGCGGTAACGACGAGCTGTCATGTGATAGGATCACGTGATCGCGTATATTAGTGCACACCGACACCGAGCTCGGGTTCGACCTTGTGTTTTCACTTCACGCTGCTGTTCGGTGTGTATTTTCATGGGCCTCAGGAGGCGTCGGACCAGCGGCCCTTTTACACACGTCTACTTAACTCACGCTCGTGTTCACCGAGTCAAATACACCTGGCTCTGAGTCAAATACACCTGGCTCTGAGTCAAATACACCTGGCTCTGAGTCAAATACGGACAAATGAGCTGCAGAGCGAATGCATTTCTCTCGGTCCAGCTTTTTTCTCTCTTGCCCCCCTCCCTCTCTCTTTCTCTTTCTCTCTGTCTCTTTCCTCTGTCTCTTTTTGTCTCTTGCTTCTTTTCACTCACTCTGTCTTCCAGTCTTTGTTTCTTTCTTTCTCTCTCTGCCCCTCTCTGTCTTTCATCCCCCTTTTTCTATTTTTATTTCCATCTCTTTCTTTCTTTTGCTGTCTTTCTTGCTTTCTCTCTCTCTTTCTCCCTCTTGCATCCCCTTTTCTATTTTCATTTCCATCTGTCTTCTTTCTTTTCTTTTCCTTCTTTCTTTCATTCTTTCTTCTTTCTTTCTATCTGTCTCTGTCTCTCTCTCTCTCTCTCTAATAATCCATTTTCTATTTTTTTTCTTTCTTTCTTTCTTTCTTTCTTTCTTGCTTTTTCTTTCTTTCTCTTTTCTTTCTTTCTTTCTTTCTTTCTTTCTCTAGCTTGCTTTCTCTCTCTCTCTCTTCTCTCTCCCTCCCATCTCTCTCTTTCTTTCCCTCTTCATCTTTCTTCTCTCTTACTCTCTCTCTTTCTCTCCTCTCTCTCTCTCTCTCCGCTTTCTCTTTTCTTCTTCTCTTACTCCCTCCCTCTCTTTTCATTTCTCCTCTCGTTCTCTTCTCTTCTCCTCTTCTCCCCCGCCTCTTTCTCTCTTCTTTCCTTCTTCCATTTGCTTTTGTCTTTTCCTTTCTTTTTTTTCTTTCTTTTTTCTTTCCCTTCCTCTCCTCTCAGCTTTCTCCTCTCCTCTCTTTCATTTTCTCTTTCTTTCGTCTTTCTGCTCTTTTTTTTCTTTTCTTTCTTTCTTTCTTCTTTCTTCTTTCTTTCTTTCTAAAAAAATCCTCTGTCGTTTCTCTGACTCTTCTCCTCTCGCCATCGCTTTCTCTCCTCCCTCTCAGATCCCCTCCCCCCCCGTCCCCCCTCTCCTCGGCTGGCCCGGTCAAATCCCCCTCGGAGGGAAACTCCACCTTCCGTAAAAGTTTGTGGTCTGTGTTTAGAAGACATACAACATGTAGGTTTGTTGTAAGAGAAAAACAGTGCAGGTGTGGAATGTGTTGGACGGAGTGTGTGTACGGAGATTAAGGCCATGTGCACAACACAGCTTTATATATTACGTCTCAAATCCAGATCAGCCCTCGTTCCCCACACAACAGACACACACACACACGCCTTCCCATTCCCACACATGCCAAGCACCCTTTCCTTTTTCTTTCTATAATACTAACGTCGTCAAGTCGTGTCGAAAGTAATATCGAACACCGCAGTCTCGAACATACAGTCACATGCCGTCAATTGTGGGTGTTGTGTGTGTGTTGTATATTTCTTGGTCATAATAGGTGTTTTATTGAAGGACATAAACATGTAGTTTGGACAGTGAGGTGTGGAATGTGTTGGACGGAGTGTGTGTACGGAGATTAAGGCCATGTGCACAACACAGCTTTATATATTACGTCTCAAATCCAGATCAGCCCCACAACACACACACACACACACAGACACACACACACAGACGCCTGCATTCCCACACATGCCAAGCACCCTTTCCTTTTTCTACCGTTTTGTTCACGCGTGTAAAAATAGTCGCACCGCGTCTCGAACATGACAGTCACATGCCGTCTGTCTTTAGATTGGGCTTAAAAAAGATTTCTGTCGCTGGTCAGAATGGCTTTTTGTGTGTGTGTTTTTTTTTTCCTTCCCTTCCCGAGAGGTTCGCATAGCAGCAGCAGAGGGCCGGATATTTTCTCCCGATTAGAGCGATCCCCAATGGCCATAAAAGTATTTACGTCCCTGTCCTGCATGGGACACGCTGAAACCGGCCGTAACAGCTCACACATCTGCACATGGAACTAAAGGGAATGAATTGTGCATTGCCTCCGAGGCGGCACACGCATTTTAAAGTGCACGCAAATGTAACGGTGTGGATATAAATATACCAGGGGTCCCCGAAAGGGAGCTTTATCAATTTTACTTTCTGGAAAAAGTCACATTTTAGAGATTTTAATAAGATTTTAAGCGTAGATATTTTGTTTCCTGATACTAGATTAAAAGATCTTATTAAAAGATCATTATTACTATTAATAATGTGTTTGGTGGAGGTATCGAACAAATAATTAGGGGTCGACAGAAGACTGATAGATGTGTAGGATCATACTTGTTCATAATTGATCATGGTGTGTGTATATATATATAATCAGGCATAACATTATGACATTATAAGCGGTGAAATGAATAACACGTCTATAATCTCAAAGTTAACGAAACGATTAGTCAATGAAATACAGTTGGCATCCAACCAGAAGTAGTGCACTAATTATTGTATATATATATAGACGGTATATAACAATAAATTTGCATACATACAATATGAAGATATAGATGGTAAATTGCATATATAAACAGTAAAAAGGGGCGAGATTATACAGTGAGAGTAAATAAGCAGTGTATAAGTATATGCCGTAGGTAGAATATATGATCATTTGTGTAAACGTGTAAACAGTGTAATGGTATATGGGGGTAATATAGTGAGTAAATGTGCAATGATTCATTCATTCATTTTCTAGCGCTTTATCCGATCTTCCCTCGGGTCACGGGGAGCCTGTGTCTATCTCAGGCGTCTATGGGCATTAAGGCAGGATACACCCTGGATGGAATGCCAACCCATCGCACAGGACACACACACACACACACACACACACCACATTCATACACTAGGGGACAATTTTTTCAGGGACAATTTTTAAAGGTGCCAATCAACCTACCGTGCAATGTTTTTTGGACCGGGGAGAAACCGGGAGAACCCGGAGAAAAAAAAACCCCCTGAGGCACGGGAGAACATGCAATGTGTGTGTGTATGTATTATATATATATATATATATATATATATATATATATATATATATATATATATATATAATAATGTATGTATAGTATACAGAGAGTTAATACAAAAAGTAATTGAGAGATATTAACCATTATAAGTGAGAATTATTTGCATATATAAACATTACACATATGTAAACTTGTATACAAGGATTGTACACAAAGCAAGAAGTTATATACAACAAAAGTGTGTCAACAACGTGTGTGTGTGTGCGCGCGTGTGATCGGCAGAGTTCAGTAAGGAAACGGCTGTAGGGAAAAAGCTATTTGTGAACCTGCTTGTCTCCTGTAGCGCCTCCTGGAGGGCAGGAGGGCGAAGAGTCTATGGGCAGGATGAGAGAAGTCCTGTATGATTATGTGTGCTCTGCTGAGACAGGAAGTGGAACTTGTCCTCAAAATTGACGTGTAGTGATTTAAACAAGTTTAATGATGATTTTCATGTGATGACTAGATGTCTGGATCAGAGCGTGTCTTTTGGGGCGTGTCTTTTTCAGTCTGCAGGGGTCAGTGTCTATCCAAAGTGCTCTTAGGAATGAACAGTGGCGACCCGGTGACAGGGTGGCCGAGGATCAGTGATGCACATGGGGAGCGAAGGCTGGAGCTTCTGCAGCTCAGATTGCTGAAGAGGTTCATGTCGTTCATGGATCAGGACTCTTTAGGTAGTAAAGGGAATATAAGGCAGGTGGTCGTTATGTTATGCATGATCGGTGTATATGATATTGAGATTGGGAATATGAACATTACAGATGAAGGTATAAAACTAAAATAAATATGTTCACGTGAAAGAGATACGAGATGATTGTTATTGACAAGGTGTTATTTCATTATCTAATATAATGGAAGATGAAGCACAGGGGCAAAGGGGGCAGATCCTGGGGGGCAGGGGGGTCTCATTCCAGTTGTGGAGATGTTTGTCTCTGCTATGGGAGAACACTGAGGGAGTGAATTGTAACGCGAGCCACCAGGCTCCGTGATACGTCATATAAATTGAATCCCGGATTTTTTTAGGCAGGATTTTTAAGGCAGGATGGAAAAAAAATAACAACAAAAAAAAAAAAAAACACAGAGCAAAGATGGGAAATAGTGCATTATGTACATCAGTGACAGGTATGAGTCAGCGATTTGCGTCGGCATGAAGGTTAACGTCGTGATGCATTAATAAAGTGTGCATCGAATGTAAGCTTGCGTTTGTATTTGCATGGTTTTTAACATATTTGCATCAGTAAAAGCGGATCTGTTTCTATTTAAATATTGGTAAAATCGCTATACTTGTATTTCTTTTACAAAGTGACCAGAAATTTGCAAACAAGCTAACCTGTTTCTCAAGTACATGCGTGATTAATCCTGATTAAATATTGTAATCTGTTGTCAGCCCATATATATATATATATA